>JAGDQP010004635.1:2786-61645 GCA_022664845.1 Lepisma saccharinum | reverse complement strand
ACAGCTATGGCGGACAGAAACCATAGCAACCAATAAATAACTGACCTTAAAACATCAGTTATTAAGACTGATAGACTGCAAAACTGTATTATATTATAAATATTATTACAAAACAGTAATTAATAAAACGAAAGGGCATAATTAGTCATTACCGCGCTAGATTACAAAATACGAATACGAAATCAAAATATCATTGGAAATACGCCATGTTCTCAAACTCTTTTTCCTCATGCCCATTCAAAAATGTTGTGGAGTGAACTGTTATCACCTTTATCCACTGTCATTGGTATATTGATATGTGGTAAGATTATGAAAATGTAATTGATTAATTATTGAATAGTAATTTCAGAATAACTAATCTAAAGATATTAAAAGCAATCTACGATCTTGTAAGAGAAATATATTTGTGTAACAATGTCAACAAAACTATTTTGAGAGATTGGTTCTATAATTAAACTTATGCAAAGCTGGAAATGATTTTATTAATTAATAGAATTCTGGCTGGGTAAATAATATAATTCTAAGTACAGACGTCTCATGAAGGTGCCCTTGAAAATGCCAAATGCAAAAGGACCTACAGTTTTCGTGTCACCAAATTAGAAAGAAACTGCTGGATAGATCGAGGATTCCTGATTCAAATCTAAAGTCAGTTTCCCGCTACCTTTCTCCATTGAGACGCTACACTCTAAATACAGTACCCACTATTAAAATATACAAACACAAATACGGTTTGTACCCATCAATTGTAATATCACGTATCTTTTATTTCGTGGGTACAAATATATTTCGTAGGAACAAAAGCTCCTAATTTGAACGTCCCGGTCGCGCCAGCAATCCACACTGTCGAAAGAAAGAAACGAAAGTGTATAAATACATGACCGCACTTAATCTAAACTAACCCATGATCGCCTACGAAAAGTGCAAGAAAGCAATTATTAATAACAAATACGAACAGATAGAAATGTATTTTGAAAGAAAAAAACGAAAAAAGCATGTACTCTCGCCCAGGTTCGCACCCGGGTTCTTTTACTCAATAAGCGGACGTCTTGACCACTTAGTCAAGGTCAAAGCTTGCAGACAGTGGTGTCTGAGTTGTATTTCCACCTCACATGTGTTACACTGCACGTGCGCAGATGTCATTCGCGCGTGGATTATTCCTGTTCAACGCCCTGTTCAGAAAATTGGTAGTTTCCATGCCAAAGCTTTGCTTTATATACTTAAGAGAATATAAAATAATTGCTGAGTAAAGCAATACGTTGTAATTGAAAACGAAAACCGTGTACAAGTTGCACCAACTTACTAATGACTTTGTTGCATAAGACACACTCTCTGATGGTCGATGTTTCTATGGGTGCCATTTCCTTTCTATTAATGGGTACCCTCTTGGGTACGACTTCAGTGTACCCATAATACATTTCTTTTTTTGTTCAAAACTTCTCCTGTACCCATTAATTCATGAGTGCGTGTCATGGATACGTTATGTACCGATAATTTTTGTCAGCGCATTCACTGGAATTGTTTGTACAAAACGCCAGGTTTGTACCCACAATGTTTGAGAGGCAGTGGCGAACCCAGGGTTGGGTTTCGAGGGGCGGTTCTTTGCCTCCCAGTTCTTGTGGGGAGAAACAGATTAATCGAAACAAAAAACGATGGTAAAATATGAATACCTGTGCCCGTCACTGCCTCTGAAAACTAGGAGATACAGGTACGATTAATAGGTACAGTTTTTGCAGTGTAGATTTCGTTACAAGGAGATCGTTAAACAAAATTAAAAGAAAGCTTTTTTTTTAGGGGAAGGAGGCATTCCACCCCCAAAAATCAAGTTTTAAAGAGTCATTTCTTGCTTTTCTGGCTTAGTTCAATTGCATTGGTTTCATATATTCACGGCAAACAGCGAGTCCGTAAAAATTTTGATGTCACATCGAATAGATTACATTTATTTTTTAAAAAGGATGCGTATAATAAAGTCAGATAGTAGGAGTGGGAAAGAATATGCTTAATTTTGAAACATGATACTAACCGAGATGAAAACAAATAAGAATCGATTACTATCTTTAGTTTCTGAAACAAAGAAACATATTTTTGTACTCGACTCCAGCTTTTAGGCCAAGTTGAATAAAAGGAAAAGTTTGGCTGGACATTGTTCCTCAATAACTTTTTTTTTGATGAACTAGTCCGATTGTACAATAGACAACATATGAAAAATGATAGGTTACCCTACTGCAGCTCTCATCTTAGACGGAAGAAACAAGATAGTATTACATGTATTTCGTAAAATAAGACTGGGAATTTGTATTACATGAAAGTGGAAACGGTAAGAAGGAATATTGTTCTTAGCATTTGAAAAGATGGGAAAAAGTACCACTCCTCCTCGAGTTTCTTTCGATTAGATTCAAATCCAAGATAGAACACAGATCTCTTCGATTCTTCTGCCCTCTATGTACAATATTTCTCCACTTAAAGATGCACAGCATGTAAGCTGCCTAAGAAATTTTCTTTATATTTCTTTACAAACGAACTCGTCTAGCTCCATCTGTTGGCTCTAAATCGAGTTAAGGAACAGAAACTAGGGGGAAAATAAAATAATGAAGAAACATGGAAATAAGTTACAGTAAAAAAAAAAAGGCAGAAACGTTTCGCAAAAATATGAGACAGTGTTTGTTAAAAATTGACTACAGTTACTTTGATTAATTCATACACAGACAAGTAAGAAAACACAGGACAGAAGAAAAATGTAATGGCTTTTATATTTATTAAAGATTCAGCTCGTTCTTGTGAATTATTTATTTTCTTGCTAAAACACAATCATGAATGTTTAATAATGGAGGTTCGCTATCTGTCGGTAATGTTTTCACATCACTTTCTTCAATATGTAACTTCTTTTGCTATCCGGATAAGGAAGTAAATTAGAAAGTAAAAAACATTACTTACGAAACATTTTTATTAAACATTTCATGCTCCTCTATCTGCTTAATGCATGTTGTCAAGACGAACGGTACGTTAAAAGCAAAAGAAAGAGAGAATGAGAAATAGAGAGAAAGGAGGGAACCATGTAATGCACTTTCTTTTACAGTATTTAATTTTCTTCTTTTTTTTCTTTTTTACGTTCAGCTGCTTATATTGCAACTTGAAAGGACGCCTGTAAAATATTTAAAATAGTTTTAATTAACTTAGAATCTTTTATATTTATGAAAATGTTCGGAAATACATTATTACTATTTAATTTTTTAAGATTCTGTACTAAATTATATTGATGTGCACATATTTAATCTATTCGTTATGAGCATAAACGTATAGCTCTTCAAGCTGACGGACGCTTGAGGGTAATGGTGATGCCAAACTTACAACATGAGGGTGATAGTGCGTTAGTGTGAAGGTGATGCGAGTTCGTGATGGTACGAGACAATGAGGGTGAAGCGAATGCGTGAAGGTACCTGAGGAATGAGAATAAAGGCGAATCGATACGTGAGGGCACATAAAAGTAAGAACTAGGGGAGGACGTGAGGGTGAGAGTAAAAACTGACTTGCGACATGAGGGTGCCTAAGGATTAAGGTGAAGCGATACGTAAGGGTGAGGGTGCATGACGGTGAGGACTAGACGAGGACGTGAGTGTGAGGATGAAGGCTGAGTTGCGACGTGAGAGTGAAAGATAAACGAAAATGTGAGATTGAGGGTGAATGCAAGTTAAAATTGAGAGGGCGAAATTGAAACATGAAATGAAGAACTGAGTGTGAGAGTGGTTTGACAACTGTAAAAAAAGCCCTGGTAAATCCAGCTATACTTGCATTGCTAAACTGTATAGTTAATTTTTATAGTTATCGTAACCATAATTGTGCTACGGTAACGATAGTCTTGTGCAAAGTTTACTATAGTAGGTATCTCGTATTGTTGTATAGTTGGGATTCCTAAACAAGTATAGTTAACTTTTATATTGCTGGAAAAATCATACGTCTGGTTGATTTTGCCATATTCCTTCCTGACCTACAAGTTTTACAATATATTTCTTGCTGTTCGAACCATACTGTATGGTTGTTGGATGCGCATGCGCAGAAAATGACAAAAGTATAGTTAATATTACAATATTTTTCTTCTGGGACTCTGTGTGCTTGGAAGTCATATTGTTTGTTCGAAACGAGAGACATTAGAAAAATGTAGCTAATGATGACGAAGGATTTGTTATGGCCTCATGTTAGATTATGACATGAGTATTCTTGTTATGATTACGAAATGTATTGTACAATTTTACGTAATGTGTAGCAATGTTATGCTCATGTGAATAAACGGTGCTCAAGAGATGGCGTTGCGATAGCTACCTTTCCTAAACCAGACAACAAGAATAGTGATAATTCTGGAATCTGAATTTGTAATCAACGAATAATGCTAATGATTTATTCGTATGCTATTCTTGAATGTAATGAAAGATGTTTCAGTCATAATATATTTGCTAAATTTTACAGCCCCAATGAAATAGTCGTATACTAATAGTGAAACCAAATTTCACCAACAAAAAATTTGTATTTTCTTGCAATGTTATGTTGAAATAGATTCTACTCTGGATGGAGATCATTTAGAAATACATATGGTCACAACAGCAACAAAATATCTTTAATTCCTATCAATATTTGTATAGTTAATGTGTAACTATATAGTATGTCAGACATGATTCCCCCATAGTTAATTCAACTATGCAGTATTGTATAATTAACTATAATCCTACTAAATATCTTGTTAATTTAACTAGAAGCAAGAATTTGATCATACAATATTGTTAACAGTATTGTAATTATGGCAATACATCTAACCATATATATTGTCATAATGACAATACACGATTAATAATACTTGTATGGTATTTGCAACCCATAGTATTGCTGTCCCAAAATTAACTATGAAAAATCGCGTTATATGGTTCCTATAACCAAACTTTTTTTAGAAGACTTTTGATATGTACACTTCCACATATTACAAAAGGTTGAATAAAGAACAGATCAATAAATGTATATATATTTCGATGTGCGCCGGGAAAATAAAATACTTCTTATGCACATCCTTTCTGAAAACCTCTGTTCTAAACAAGTGTAAGTAATGTGTACAGGAAGTGTGAGTCATCATGTCTTTGTGTAGGTAAGTTTCCAACGTTCTTGCGCATTTCGTTTTTCAGGACTATTTGTTTCGGCGGAGAAAGGTATGCTATTTGAAGTTAGGGTTAGCTTTGGCTCTGGAAATTTGTTGAAAAATTCGTGAAAATTTCTTTCTTTGATAATGCTTGGAAATGGAAGGTTTATGGCTTTCTCCATGAAAGGAACTTTATTTGTTTTCACAATGTTGTAAAGTTTGAAATTGTAAACGTATTTTAACTATTGATTTTTTCTATATTAAGATATTGAAAATAGTAAGAGGGTTTTCGAAGAACTGTGTTATCCAGCTACCGTAGAAATCCTGTAGAGTGGTGAGGCGAGGAAATTTTAGTTATATACCATGTTCATTTGTGGATCCTCAACTATTTCGTATACAAATCTCAGCGTATGGTTCGAATACTTTCAAGGGATCTCGTCGGTATAAGCTATGTATTCAATTTGGAAAAAGTAGCGGTCCCGAAGCTGATCCTTGTGGAACACCTTTCACTAATATATCGCCTTTTCCAACTGTTATCCTAAATGATCTACTTGTTAAACACTTCTGAAATCACTCAATAAATTCAATTTCAAACTATAGGTCCCGTCCTTAGGAAAGTAACTCCACCTAATGGAGGGAATACGCAAACCACCATTGGTTCACCTTGTCCAGGAGGCTTCTGCTCATTCATCTGCCTTCTGGCAGTACAGCAATCATTATCAAAATAATTTGAATGAAGTAATAGAGCATAGCACTATCTCTTGAAAAACAAAACAAAGTGTAAGAATATTTTAGCCAAAACTTGGCTGTCACGTGTATTGAATATCATCCCGTCCCCTTTTCTCCTATGAGGCAAGGTTCTTGCTAATTTAGTAACTTGTTCGCAAGGCTAGACAAGGTATATTTTCTTCCTCGGGAAGATGGATGGGTAAGAACAGGATTTATAATGGGGGATGTAAATTAAATTATTGAAATCAATCTCTCCTTTCTCACTCTCTCTTCTCGTTGTTCTCCCTCCCATCATCCTTCTAACTCACATTCCATTTGCATCTCTCTGTCTCTTTCTCCATTTTCTTCGCATCTTCCTCTTCCCAACTTTCCTTATTTCATCCCCTTACGATCCCCTCCCCTTACCTCTTCTGGTACAGATTGCAACCACTAAGCGAGAAGCAGCGAAGAAACCGTTAGTACTGCTGTTGGTGGTAGGGCAACTCTGCCAAGATGTGGAAAGCCTAAATGTCCCCCTCTAAGTCCCAACACTACTACCAACCATCACCACTCTTTCTTGAAGTTGCCTATAGATGTAGCGAGAAGCAAAGTTGTGGTGATACTTTCATTATACTAGTTCAGGTGATGGATTTATGTTCCGTTCAGTAAAGCCAGCCAAGATCGTAATTCATAGACGAGAGGATTTCTTTTCTTCGTGCATATATCTATAATATTTCATAGCCTACCCACAGTCTCTCTTCTTCCGCATATTTGCTCTTCCTTCTACTAAAAGAAATACGAGGAAATAAAGAATGGATAATATTGCGCAATATCTGTCATAAAAGGCGAGAGGAGTAACGAAAGACAACTTGAGGAAAAGGTGGTTCTATAAAAGGTGACAGCACGGAAGAGCAAAAGTGGAAATTGTGAAATTAAGCGATAACAGCAAGCGCGCTACCTTTTCTCACTCCACATGCTTGTTTGTATTCGCGCACGAAAAGGCTCAACAAGTTAACTTAAAGAAACAAGTGTTTCTGCGTTACGTTTAGCATTTTGAGAAAAGTTGCTCATGTTTTTTTTTTAACACAGTTTGTTTTAGATTGAATTCTTATGATTTTTTTTTATTTATACGTGTTATTATTTTTTTATGTTTTAATAAATGTTTCTCTTTAAGCCTGTGAGTTTTTAAATAGTGCAGTCAGTGCAGTAAAAATGCGTTGTATTAATTTTCCTATCTTTTATTATTAATTTTCGACATTGGCTCAATCCAAACAGTTTATGGCCGATTGTCGTTTTCCTGCAAAACATATTCGTTCCTACAATGACAATCCTTTAAACAATAAATAAGAAATAAGTTACGGTTGATGACGTCTTCATAGTTTGAAACCAGAAACTATAAGAGTAAATAATCATAATTTAAGTTTCGAAATCCCCCCCCCCCCATACACACACAAAAAAAAATACTCCAAACTTTTGTTTCCGTTTGGAAGAATTAGTGGTGTAAATAATTCTGACATGGACGCAGCGATTTCAATACAGTTTTCTACAGATAATAATGGTCTTTCTTAAGTTAATATAAACAGAATACAATTCGGTGTATTCACTCAATAGTAATTGAAAAAAAAATATCGAAGAGGGAAGAAAACTTTTGGCCCCGGTTGTATAAGTGTACCTAGAGGATGAGTTGTTTTCCCTTTATGTCTTGTAATCAAGGTGTCCTGGGTTCGATTTCCCGTGGAGACAATTTTGAATGTATGTTTTGAAATCCATTTTATAATGCAGTTAGTCCTGTCCTCAAACTGTCACATCTAGTAGAAAGCAATGAAAAATGATCACTGTTTCACCATGCCCAGGATTTAGAGACATAAACCTGTTTCCGAACAGAACACAAATTGTCACCATCAATCTGTAATTTACCTTATCCCGTTTGCTAAATAATCACAACTAACTGTTTTTTTTCCTGTTGAGTAATTCTATCTACACGCTGTTTCCAAATTATTACCACTAACTAATTCATTACGACTTGTGTTTTAAACTGTCCTTACCAGCAAACTAATTCATCACGATTGTGTTTTAAACTGCTCTTACCAGCTAATTATATCACGGCATACTGGCTGTGATCTTAAACAAATTAATCATATTCATCTAATCGAAACATTTCTCATACATACCTGTTGTCTATTAAATATGGGTGATTTTCGTATTTTGGTAACCGAAAAATGCACAACATCAATCCTTAAATACAGTAATATGATTTATAATTTGCACAAGACAGAACAAACGCCAATAGACCATCACTTTATAGAACTTTTATTGAATAGCATAATCGTGCACCACAGATTCTTTCTCCCTTCGTACTACAGATTTCTTCTTTGTCACATATATTACTCGTTAATTTTATTCATGACTTTTTCTCCCCCTTTTTGTTTTAGCTTATCGTTTATAATAAATTATGAATAAAAAAGAAAGAAAAAAAAAGAATTTGTGAATTGTGGTAGATTTCTGCCCTATCCCAACTGCACCATCTCTCTTTTCTCTTTCGATTTACTCTTCTGAGGAAGAGAGGGGGATAAGGTTCTCCTCAGTCTGATTTAGAGCTTGGCTACGTTCCACATTGCCATCGAGGGTGTTATACAAATCTGCCGTTGAAAGATAAAACGGCGAAAAGAGTGGATGAAATGGTTCTCCCTACAACGGTTTGACCACCTGTTGGTAAAGGGTAAGTCTCTTTTTTTCTCTATTACTCTCTACGACTTTTTTTTATTAACCCTGTTTGTCCCATGGGATCAAGATATATATTCAAAGGGAAAAGGAGACCCGATAATAGATAAGAATGTGTTGAGAAACGCATGATTGAAAACATAGCAATTTCTTAGCTATTAGTTACATGTTTTAAGTCCCGAATTGTTACACATGCTGGTAAGCGACAGGTTTAACTAAGCAATTTAATCTTGTTCACTTGATCCGCTTTTTATCTCCATTTTTGTCTTATTGTGCGTGATAGCTCACTGTTTTAGGAAGAAAGACAGTTTCTTTTCGTATGCTCTTGTATGCAGTGTATGCAAACTTATCTTGCAAAAAAAAATAAAACATTTTCATTAGATTCGTAGGTTGTATTTCTTCATTTATGAACCGGCCACGGTGGCTCAGTTGGTAGAGCGCTCACCTCTGGTGATAGGGGTCGCCGGATCCATCCCTGCTCATGCCATGTGGCCTTTGTGGTGGACAAACACCGTGTGCGTGCATTTTCTCGGCGTGCTCCTGTTTCCTCCCACTTTCTTCATTCCACCAATTTATCCTATCATCATCCATACGGCCTGAGCTATAGTTGCCTAAATAACATTTCCCTAGTTTTCCGCCATCTAGCGATGCATTTTTCCTGTTTAACCTTCTACCTTATGCAACCCGCACAACTATTAGGTCTTGCAGCAATGCCTATTTCCAAGGAAACTTTCGATTCTCTTCGAAAAGGAAGAAATTTAATTTTCTCGTTTCCTAACCAAGGTAAACTGCAAATGTTGGCCATTCCACTCGAGAAGATGGCCCAATTCCTAATTAATTTATGGGGCATAGTTATAGTATATACTGTCGTGTCAAGATTTATATGCTAACATCTAGAGGGAACAGTGGTAAAATACTTTAATATTGTTATTTTTTATTATTATTTAAAGATTCATACAGCTTGAGAGTTTCTACATTTATAGATTCAAAATTATTGTCGAAATTTGTTAATGTACCTCGTTTTGAACTTTAAAATACTTTACAGAATACGAAGTTCAAGCTAAAGCAATATATTTCAGTAAAAAATAGTTTAAAATATTAATTTTCACTTTATCATGGCGCTCGCGAATAAGAAGGTATCATTGTCTGCTTATTGGTACAATTGGTAGATATTTCGGCTTGCGCGCTCACTATACCATCCGATACAAGTGAGTGAGTAAATTGTTATTAATGTCCTAAACGGGCTAGTGAGTTTCTAAGGATGGATCTACAATTTTTGGAAAAGTGGGCTGCTAACCACTCCGTTCAATTGAACTAGGGGTTTTGAACTCGTGGCCACGAGCCCAGAAAGCGACTATAAGTGTATTTGCTACGTATTTTAACAAGTTTGCAGATTTTGCGAATAATTCTGAATCTTGGTCAATTTAATTGTTGTTAGTGATATTAATACATATGAAGAAATATTTTACAGATCCGAAATATAATTTTAGAAAACTCCAAATGTACGCAGAAAATTTTAAGTAATGTGAATTTTGAAAATTTTCAATTTTAAACTAGCTCTTGTATTGAAGCATGCCCAAGTCCATTCTTAAGCTTACGACACACAATTGTTTATTCCATCTTCACCCAGCCTACTAAATAGAAAAGTGTCACTTCTTAATGAAGGGCTAAATGCTAGCTGTGATTGTTGTGTCTGTAACGGATTATTAGTTAACCTACGAAAAATGTACATACATTCACGATCACAGGCAGAAAAACCGAGCCGCCGTAGCTCAGTGGTAGAACGTTGGTGTAACATTCAGAAGGTCGTGGATTCCATCCCAGCGACCGACAATCCTGACAGGTTTTTCCGGGGTTTTCCGCAGTCACACCAGGCAAATGCCTGGATAGTACCTTTAACATAGGCCCTGGCCAACACCTTCCTGAATCCTTTCCCATCTCCTATCCCGGTCTGAGCCTTAGATGCCTAAAGGCCATAAATAAAATTCAAATGGGAAGAGAAAAGTTACGTAGTTCATAATTAAATTAAATTTAACGTAATGAAGGAAGATATCTCACATTTCAAGATGGTCAGCAACCTACAAGCCCCCATGGAAGAAAATCTTACTTGGAGCGCCCATATACCCTCCCAGTATGCTAAAGCTATATCAACACTACGGTATATGTACAAACTACGTGAATACTTTAAGGAAGAGGCAAAATTATGTCTGGTCTGTAACCATACATCTGTGTTTGATTAATATGATGTATTCTACAGACTAGGTTTACTCCTGAGTAAGGCAATATCCACACAAAAGATACAAAATTATTGTGTAAGATTTAGTGTTGGATTTTATAAATCGGAACCTGTTCTACTAAAACTGAATAATGAAAATATGATTACTATGTCAAGGAGGCATTACTTCATTATTTTTTCTTAATATTTAAAATTTTGCAAAACAAGACTCTTTTTCCACTTAACCCTAGATTTATTAAACAGTACTCAAAACGTAATCGTAATCGTTTCAGACTCTGTAAAACATATGGCTCACTTTCTATTTCGGCAGCAAGAACATAGAATTACTTGTCAAGCAATATTACATACTCTACCACTTACAGTGAGTTCAGAGAAAAAGTGAACACTTCCCATATTTGACACTAAACCCATAGTTTGTCATAATATTAGCAGAAAAATCTAATATCGATTCAGTCCCACAGAGCTCTCCTTTTGAAGGTTTAAATATAAGTTAAAATGGACGCAAAGTTATTGAGCATAATATTTCAGAAAGTTTGGATAGTCTAGATGAAACTTGAATTGGAGACCTTCATTGCAAAACATCCTAAGTCCACCGGAGAATTTTTTTTTTAGGAGGAACAAAATAAACAGTCCAAGGTCGTGGTCCCTATTCAGCAGAAATTATTTTGTATTTAAAGAAAAGATGATACAAAATTGTTTTTTTTTTGTATTTCTAGGCTTTGTATTAAATTTAGTATCGTCTGTGGGAGGGGGAATGGGAGAGGCTATCAGGACTTCACCTAGGTACCTTGTTGGTACTCATTGGAAAATTCTGGAAAACTTTAGTCAGAATGACCGGCAGTAGGATTCGATCTCCAGGCACAGATTTCTCCAGTATCACTCCGTAGCAGTAATCACTAGCCCACGGCTAACCCATGATTGTCCAAAATTTTCTCAAAATTTCTTTCTGTGTCATCTCTGGTTCATGTTCTTAGTATCCCCATACTGTTGTAATTTGCATTTCTCTTCTTTGTCTCCCTCTGTACTTAGTACTCATCAAACAACCAAAAGTTTTTGTCCCATCGCTTCTTTCCGGAGAACGAGGAAAGACATTGAGGCGCGAACTGCATGGTGGGAAATTCCTAACCACAATTCCTACACCTTTTATGTTAGAAGTAGCCTGAAGGGGTTGGAGAAGAATTTTTTTTTTTCCAAAGACCAGTGGAATTAAACGTATGACGATGGGCGTCTGAAGGCGCCCTGTTTCGCAGAGACATCGCCAGAGGGTGGGCAGGAGGCAAAGCGGTTGCGTTAACTCCATCGTCATGACAACGAAAGATGTAAAAGGAAGAGAGAGAGAGAGAGAGGAGATTGCAAATGAAAAGCGAATTCTCGAACAAGTCCTCACAAAACTCTTCTATTTCACGTTTACACCACGACCACCAGCAGCAGCAACGTTGACGAGTCCAGATGCTGGCTGTGACGTCTAAAGAATTGTAACGAGATTAAGGGGAAGACGTGGGGAAATCTAAATGGAGTTTTCAAAGAATAATCTACGAGATTCCATTATATACTAACACCACCTCCCCCTCCTCTGTATTTTGGCATCTGTCAAGAAACACCAAAGTATGCATACATTTACATTGGCTGGAGTTACAACACTTACTTTAAAAGTGTTCTGTATTACGCTGAACCAGACTAATAGGAACGACCAGGTATTTCCTGAGGAAAAAATTCTGCAACACTTGTACGTTAAAAGCATAATACAGAACTCTATGATTACTCTTCAGCATTACTCTATGATTGAGAATTAAGGAAAGTTATAATTAAAGTTTAGCTACTCGTAAAGAGCTAAAAACAAAAATAGTCTTTATTTGCTAAGATACAAAACTTTATAACTAATTTTCTATAACTCAAGAATTTTACAAGCCTTCATTAATTTCATTCCATTGGTAATACAGAATTTAGTTACACATGAAAGAAAGATGCATTGAGAGACATCTATTGGTAAATTTTAAAAGTGTGTCGAAATCAGATAAAAAATAATGTGGAAATTCATTAATAAAGTGTGTTACTTACTAGCTTTTCATTTTTCTCTTTCTTCTCTTGCATCTGCTCATGATCTGCCTCTTTGAAGAGTAATTTAGAGCTTTGTTCATATTTACTTCTGAAT
Source organism: Lepisma saccharinum (assembly GCA_022664845.1). Lineage (NCBI taxonomy): Eukaryota > Metazoa > Arthropoda > Insecta > Zygentoma > Lepismatidae > Lepisma > Lepisma saccharinum. Next base: position 48,712 of record JAGDQP010004635.1, on the reverse strand, counting down.
GTAGGAACACTTAATAAATAATTTGGATGAAAGGGAATGCGTATGAACCTACAAAGATAGATAAGTGATGACATACTTGCTACGTAACCAGCAGTTTTCCATGTTTGCTACTGACCATGGAATTAGGATAGCCAACTCAAGAAGTTCCATACTTTAACGTAGGGTGGCAGTGAAGTCGATTCACTCCTGGTGTCATCTAACGTCCAACTAAGATACTACTACCTGGTATACGCTTAGTTATTGCCTAAATGGGTAATGAAACAAAGTGCAATGAAGATCTCTTTCTTCCTTTATTCATCTGCGGACACTTACGAGAGAGACCGTAGTTTGCACAAGAAATAGTGGATTTTTTTTTTCAGCAAGGACAGGAAACTGATCCTTGTGTGTTGAGCGTGGTTGCTGTCAGATGACTCGATGGGGAACAAAAGAAAATATCAGTATGCCTGAGACGGAACGCATGTGCTAAGTTGAGGCGTTCCTTATAGTATAGGATTCCTTATAGATATCACTACTATACACCAGGTAGTAATTGGTTCGTACTATTGACGTTTGTCATAGGTAGCTATATGCAATCTTTGATTTGTGGGTTTGAAAGTTAAGACCACTTACCTTGACAAATATTTCCTAATTTTTCCTCAGTCACACCAAGCAAATAATGTCATGTAACAACACCAATATAGTGGAATGCTTATGACAAAAACAAGTTGAAGTTTTTAAGCTGATAAAAATCGCCTTTAAGTGAATCAGTATGGTGATACAAATCTGGTCGACTTGGTTTGAGAAATTACGGAATGACTTTTAATGTAATCGGAGCTAGTAAGTTCGAGACCGTTATTCGATTAAACAATTCACTCTTACATTGAATTTCCGAAATAAAGTAAAACAATTTTGAAAAAATATCAGGCATATTGGAACATTTTCGGGTATATTAACTTGTCCCCGCCCAGCATACCAAATTTTAGAGATAAATAACCTATCGTTTTGAACCCAAGTTTCGCGCTTTGCACTGCATCGGTTAAAAAGTTATACGCTCTTAAATTTGTGAGGGGAGCCAAGTAAATGGAGCCCCCAGAGCAAAATTTCAAAAATCAGATAGTGATATTTAGTGCAACAGATTACAATCATTCTGCACCGTTTTGCACCCAAGTTTCGCGCTTTGCACTGTCTGATTTTAGAAATTTTGCTGTAGGGTACATTAACTTGTCCCCCCCCCCCTAAATTTAAGAGCTTATAACTTTATAACCATTGCGGTGCAAAACGCAAAACTTGCGTGCGAAACGATGCCAAACGAGTGCAGAGTGCAGACCGGTACACTATTTGTTTTCGAACAATTTGACTGAGGAAGACTACCATTAACTTGGCTCCCCAAAAATATAAGAACTTGTAACTTTTTAACCATTGCGGTGCAAAACGGTGCAAAATGGGTGCAAAACGATAGGCAATTTATTTCTAAAATTTGGTGTGGTGGTGGGAGGGGGCAAGTTAATGGACTCAATATTTTCGATAGCACATTCATGAGTGTTTGTATAACTAAACAATGTACATGTAACTATTCTTGGGACAACATAATTATTAAAGTTGTGTGATCATAAATTCATCATTGCTAAGCAAAAAAAAAAAAGCGTCGTTTAAAAACTGGTTTCATATAGCACGTGCTGACCCGAACTCAACTAGTACCGCAACGATCCCACTTTTCCACGTTGCAATAACTTTTTTTTTTTCGCTTCTCTCAGCGCATCCTCTCTTCTATTGGTAAACCGCATCATCACGTTTTCAAACAACGCTTTTGGGCTTTTTCAATATAGCTGTATTTCCCACTATTAGAGAGTGCTTTTTTTTTTAAAAAAAAAATCTGTCTCTTTCTCTCTCTCTTAATCTCTCTGTATTTCGTTTTTTTAATTATAGCTGGAGGAGAAAGTGAATAAGCCTTTGTGGTTAATAATGACAGATGCATTTGGCGGATTAGTTTACATAAATGTTCTATAAGTTGTAGAAAAAATCGTTATTTGTGAAGGGTACTAATTAAGCTATTTTAGAAACTTAAGAATACATTTCATTTTTAACTTTATCATGGTACTTGTATATTATGCTCCTTCAACACAGTTTATAAACAACCATTAAGTTACTACTAGCATGTTTACAGAACGTTACTTATTCATGAAGTATTAAACAGACTGTAGTCCGTGAAAATTAGTTCCCGGTTACCAGCATTTGTATATACAGTGAAACCTCTCAATAGTAGACACGTAAGGGACGTTATTTCGTTACATGGTAATTGCTCTTAAATTTAAACGACTCTTTGCAACTATTCTGTAACAGTTCCTAAGTTTCTCCGCTGAAAATCGTTTGAACTTCGAAGATTTACTACTCATGTAAGTTCTATACATCCTCCTCACTATGCTTCGTGAAGTATTTGAAACACTACCTGAGAGCCGAGACAACGCTTTGGCATAACGTAGTAGAGCAGATCTCTGATAGATGGCAGTACGTTACTTCCGTACATAATTCCTGAATCGAGTTTCTTCTGAAAATTGAAAGACGAGTGGAGCAGATATTGTTGTCTAATCGTGTATTAGTGTCGTGCTAGACCCACATATTTAAATGGTAACACGAAAATCGATTGATCTGAGTGAAGCGGAACGGAACGAAGCATAAACTCGTACATATGTTTAGTATGGTACTAAATCATTGATTGGATAAATATATCAGCTCTGTTGCCCACTTCCTTTCCGTCTTCGTTTCTCCCTCACTTTTCCTCTACCTCAAACGTTGAGGATGAGGTCCAGATTACTCCTCATGATAGTCATTTCACGTCGTTGAACATGTATACCATATTATATATCTTACCAGGTAAAATAGGCTTCTATTTATAGAACTAATTTGGTGAGTTACCTTTTGAAAGAAATAAAATGCGTTTTATTTTTTTATTATTCTTTGGGATTTTTTGTTGATTAGATAAAAGAAGAGGCGCACATAATAAGTCCACTTTTATTGGATATTTTCATCATGCCCTCATCCCAATTCCACCCACCCCAACGCCCTCTACTTCCTCTTAAATTAAGAATAAGGAACGAAGTAATGAACTGATTGAAGAGGATGTTTGAATGCAAATATATATATATATATATATAAAGAGAAAAATTCGATTATATAGAACAGAGGTCCAAAGTAGTAGGAAGATTTTTTTCTTAGAAAAGTAACTTTATTGGTTGCTATAGTAACAGATCTGTTTGACGTAGCTTCCGGTTGACTTTTTTCTCTCTCTTCATGAAATTTTTCATCCGTTTCTCATCCCCTTCTCGTCATTTCATCCCTCTCGACCCTTCCCTTTCTTTCAGCTATTGAAAATATTTCATCTTCCTCCACCTTCTTCATGTGCCATGGGCTATCTTCCCCTGCGACATCCATCCTTGCTTCTTATTCAGTTTTCACCCAACCTTTCGTTTCGTTTCTCCCTTTCTCTTCTTCTTTTTTTTTTTAAAGGGGGCTTGAAGAAACATTAAATTGCTTTCGGAAGAAGTACTTGTAAAAACTCTTCTTTATTTTTGGTCCCAATCCGTCTTAAATATGAATAATATTGATCTTGTTAGAAGTTCCTCTTATTCCGTTGTTCGCCTATCCTCCACCCCTTCCATCCCTGTACTACATCCTATCCTCTCCACCTCAGCTTCATTTACAAGCTAATAACTAGAAAACTTTTGAATTTTATTTGTATCGTTATACCTTACTAAGTACAAGATTTATTTTTTTTTCTTAACAACCTTAACATCAAATTAGCTTGTTTTGATATTTCTTAGAAATAACTATTTTTCTTTCTCAAGTGAGGTTCTATTCTATTCCTCTCTACCCAATCCCATTCCACAAATTTGTTTATTATGTTCTTAAGGTTAGCAACACTGAAATTCAGAGCGAAATCAAGGGCGTAAATCTTATTTATATTCCAGATAATTTGTTTGATTTACAATTGCTCTTATCACTTAGAGTTAGAAATTTTCATAGATGGAAATTATTTGCAGAAAATTTCATAGAAATGAGTTGGGGGATTTGTAATGTACGAATCATTTTTTTTTTTTTTTTAATAATAATAATTTTAAGCAGATGACACACTAAAGTTGATCAGCATGCTATTGAAACTCGCTTTCCTACTTCATTGAAGAATAATGTTTGTATATGAACCTTTCTGGCAAACTCGATAATCCACTTGATGTCTTATCATTCCTTCGTATTTCCCGTAGAAATTTAGTTCTAATTATTTTCACAATAACTCGTCTGAGAATAAGTAATTCCAAAGCGGAACGGTTTGTTTGCATGTAATACTTAAAGAGAAATTTTAAAATATATATATTTTTTTCTTTTTCTCTTTGCTTCATCTTTACTAAGGACAAAAAAAACTGTTGGAATATAATTTTCTCAGTTAAAAGTTAAACCTCTGTATATATTATTCGAACCATGAACATTTTGCAATTTGTTTTCGTTTGCGATTTTTTTTCAATATTTCTTCGTACTCTTTGCCGAAGCATAATGGACGTTCTCTGTATACGTCTTTGCCACACAATGTTTACAGACGAAAAAGAAGAAAGATAAACGGGCGAAAATAAAATACACCACTGTTTTACCATCCCTTCATTATTCTTCGGCAGAAGTATGGCTCCATTTTTGTACAGGGTTCTTGAGGAAACAGACCTGAGCGAATCAATCTCCCATGACAAACGATTGTCCATTTTACGGTTCATTTGGTGTCTAGAAAACGTTTCGGTAATTTCTGCCTCCTTCTGTTTACTGTTTCTTTTTTTTTCTCTCTCTCTCTCTCTCTCTCTTTCTGTCTTCTCCTTTGCACTTTTTTTTTCTTTAGAAAAATGAAGAAAGCAACCAGGCTTTCTTTCTCAATTATTTTCGAAGTGAGTTGAACGTTGTCTGATGTTTCTAGAACTTTCAACACCTACTCCTTTTCTCACGAAATTCTTCCTTTCTCTGTGTCTGTTTTTCTCTTTCCTTCAAGGTTGATGGTTCGAATTTCTCCTGAACCTTTTTTCTTTTCGTCACCGTTGCCAACTCCTTAGAAGACAATAATGAAAAAGGCAACATTCACCTCATCAAATAGTTTGTTCTCCGGAAATCTGATTGTGATGAAGACTGTAAATCCAGTTATGTTGCAGGTAATATAAAGCAATAATATATTTCATCTTGGGAGAACGGAAAGAGAGACCATCTCTTTTAAAGCAGATTTTCATCAGAGAAAATGTTTTAAAAAATTCCCTCAAAAAATGATTGCATCTATGGTAACTCTTTTTGATGAGAATACAATCATTTCTGGATGAATTTCCACCAATTCAAATAAAATTTTCAGCTTTTGTACCCAAATATGTACAATAAAATGATGAAAATGTAAAACGAAGCCAAAGAGAGCATTTATTCATACGTAGTAAGATACAAAAAATTTTTTATGAATATAAAAGAGAGAGAAAATACCTCGACGGGAATTAAACCTGCTACCTCCTGGCCAGCAATCTAACGTTCTATCTTCTATGCTAGCCAGTCAGCTGCTAAAGAACGCCTCCGAAAGAGTCTCTTTCAGCCCATCAGGTAGGTACTTGAGAATAACGTTCAAAGATTTCTGATATATATCTTTCTCTTGACGTCTTCTTGTACATTGTTGCCATTGTTGAAAATTATCATATGTTGTCATTGTTAGCTAAACGCTATTCAATTCACAGTAGGGCTTCGTATTTCGATAATCTTCGCGATAACAAACTTGACTAGTACCCATGATGCGTTATTGTTTTATTCATTATTGCTTGATAAGTTAAGGTTATAAAGTTTTGTTTTTTTCTTTTCATTTCAATCATGTAAAACTTTCTGAAATATCTTACGTATTTTTTTTTTATCTAACATTACATAGCTATATAATTTATTCTAAACTTAACACTGTATAATTTGAATTATTACGAAATTAAAAAAAATACCTAAGCGTACATACCGACAAAACTACAAGCGACCTGTATCAGTTAGTAGAGCGTTGACTTTTAATTTGCACTCAGAAGCCGCCCATCAACATGCGAATGCTGGGATGATGCCTTGAATAAGGACAGAGGGAGGGATTCATTCCCATTTCATGCCTTCTTTTTGTTAGTAATAATAATTCAGAAGCCTATATCTTCTTATTTGAAAGGACAATAACATTTTTATTCATTCTGCTGCTTTTTTCTTCTCATTTGCTTACAATGGGATCCCGTTTATGTGGCTCAAACGGGACTGGGACCGATTCGGATGACCGAAAATATGGCAAATTCGTTAACGACATAAATAACACAGATTACACATATTTATATTTAACTTATTGTGGAATTTTACGTGCTTTTACTCTAATGTAAAAGCACATAACAAAAGATGTTGCATATCTACATAAATTATTACTTCGACTTCAATTAGGGGTACTGTATATAATCTAAATTAATAAAGAAATCTGTGAATTTGATGCAGCTGGCAGCCGTTACTTTAAAGCACGACTAAATTTAGGAGAGAAACCTACTCTATATTCAAATGTTTTAATCCAGATATTTCTAAAATCCGGATAAGCGTGGTTCCACTGTATTTATTTCATCGTTGAGCGTGAAAGAACTAACTCCATTTTGATTGAAGTAGAACCGCTCCTTACTTCTTAGATGTGGATATTTACTGCAGCTTTCGTATGGTCGATAGAAGAGTATTTCTGATTTACGAAGTGGAAACAGTGAATGATTTGGAATAGAAATTAGAAGAGGACAACAGAAAGTAACTTGCTTTCCCTTGACTTGGTGTTGCAATCATGGTTGTTGTTCTGTGTAACAGCATACCTTGTCTTGCATTCACATCCCATGTTAGTTAACAACATTTGTTTTAATTTTTTTATATATATATAAAATCTAGTTAAAAATCATTAGAGTTGGCAGCACTTGTATGACATTCTCAAAAATGAATTGACAACTAAAAGGAGATGGAGAAAAAGAGTGATCGAAGAGTATCGTAGAGACGAAAGATGGTGATGAACACTCGTCTTCTCCGCCCCTGAACATAAATTCTGCAAAACTCTACTCGTTAAGTACATACATTTATTTTTCGTCTTCCCCATTCCCCCAACTCCATCACTACTTCTAACCCCAATTCATATTCTTTCTTCTCCCTCTTCTTCTTCTTCTTCTTTGTCTTCATATCTGAAAACGACATGCCCTTGTTTCCTTCTCCGCATTTTTTTCTAGTTTAGAAAGTTCCCACCCTGCTTCTCAGGATAAGTGGAGGACCTGTAGCGAGAGTGATTATGAAAAATTGTTCCACGATGATTTTTTTTTTCTTTTAGTCGGCAAGAAGAGAAAATTTCCCAAAAGAATAGGTTTAAGGGAATGTATCGTTATTTACTTAAAATCGAATTTCAATTCCACCTTACATGTACCATAGCAACTATCAAAATTGGACAAGAAAAAACAGAACATGTATTCAACTTCAAGTGCGTAGCATTCATGCATTTATTATTGCTGTATACCATTATGACTGTACATTCATATGATCATAGACAACACAACGAAGGGGGCTATAGATCTTTCCAATTTACTATCCATTCATATTATCAATCACAAGGTCACTCTACCTGGAATGTTCACTTCTGATAAGCTCTATAGACCATGTACACATTACATTCATTATCTAACCTTATTATCCTTAAATTCAGTCCATTCAGTTATCAAGAACATCCTGAAATAACCAGTTGTTATTTACTATGGCTTAGTGCAATAAAAAAAACATTAGTTCGACAAATAAGTGTATTCGCTCGAACTTATGAATCCATCTTCATCATAAAAATGTTAAGAAACTAATAACAAAATTAAACATTTGATCAAATATTCAAAGAAGATACAATTTCACAATGTTTAAACTTATTATTTTAGTTTTTGCCTTATAAATATTCATATCTGACAACCCACTACTTCTGTTTGGCTCAAGGAAGAAAATACCTAAACATAAAACAATAATACTAATATTAACACAACTAATAAATACCCATCAACCTTATGGTAATATAATCTGTGACTACATCGGTTTCAGTTCAAAAATCGTATTTTATTATCTGATTGTTTTTGTTCTGGTTTATTAACATTTTCGTAAATCACAAGTCCGTTCCTTTATGTCATTTTTTTTAGATGCTACTGTTAATCAATTCACTTAAACTGGATGCTTGATATATTCCGGCCTGTGAATACCTGACTCAATACATCGGACGTCACGAATCGTAATATACGATACCACGGCGCAATTTCATAATCATCTAGTATCTTCTGATCATTCATCGTAACCTGGTATATTCTCATTCTTGTGACTGGTTTCACCCGCTACAGCTTGTGTGACCAGTTCAGCGGTTCACCTGAGCAGTTGTGCACCAGTAGCCCTGAACCAGCTACATTCGCATGAATTTATTAAGATCTCCGAATTAAATATATATATATATATATTGTAAGAGAAATGTTGTTGCATTTTGAAAGGTTGTCCATTCTATTAAAACAAATACGTAGAAATTTACAGGTAAGTTTGAATTCTGTTTTGTCTTAAACATAAATAATGGTGCTTAAGTTGAATGCAAGGTTGGGTTGCATTAGAGGAATTTACGTTCTATTTTCTTACGTGACAGTGATCGTGACCCTAAACGTGCTCTAAGAAGACAATGAGGCAGCACCCGAACATAGGTGACCTGGTAAGAAACTTTACCCGAAGGACCCGGCCCGAAACTTGACCCGGGTGTAGGCCCAGTCTTGACCAAAATCACCAGACTGAGTTAACTCGGCAACTCTATGATCGAATCTTCACCCAATCGATCGGTCTTGTTTCTGTGGTTAGAATCAATCCATATTTTAATATTATAGATTCATTGAAGAGTTATGTACGGGAATGTCATATTTAAGAGTTTTAAAAGCTTTTAATGCTTTTATTCTTTTTTAATACTTCAAATACAAAATTATTTCAGAATAACCTTTCTGAGGAAGTATTTGGACACCCCCTGGCTGGCATGTATGTTCTTTCCGGGAATATGGGGCTATTTCCAACTGTTATTAGTATCGCTAAGAATTTTTCGACGTCGTATTTTTTGTACTCTGGGGAGTAACATCCCTGCTCTCGGTCACCGCAGATGGAAAGACTGTTCAAACGCAATAATGTACGTACAATGAGGAAAGAATGAAAACTCTGCTTGCCCTCCGGGTCACAATCGGGTCAGACACGTTTCAGCTCTGGAATGAGGACTTTATATACTTCCTCAGATGACATAAATGATGAGTTAGTCCTCTCGGAACTGATTCTGGATTCGATTCCCAGCAACATGATGTTATGCTAAATTTAAGATCACGGCTTAAGATTATTATTTACTTTTACCTAACCTATCATATTATCACTGAACGAACGGTCTGAGGAAGTATAAAAAATCTAGTCAATTTGTTTTCGACTTAAATCTTACCGGAACCAGACTATTTACAAGTCCTACCAACATGCTCTTTGTCCTGTAACGTTGTTGGTTTTTCTCCCTATTTACATTGAATAAAGAATAAGCTGGCTCTGACTGTTTCGGTTCCGGCTCTGATTGATCTCAAAGAACTTAGTCTACAATGGACAAGCCATAACTTTAAAACTTTATAGTACATCAAGCACAAGATTTCGAATTCGATTTTAAAAGGTTCGTGTCTATTGAAAACGCTTATGTTAACAATCAATTGATTTTCGTAGTAGCTAACTTTATTTTCCTTGTATTTATTTAAGTGTAATAACTAGTTATTTTTAAACAGCTCCTTTTTTAAATACCCTACTTTTTTAAATACCTCCTTCTATAGCCTGTTTCTATTCTATTACATTATTGATAATAAAATACCATGGAATAATATATAATAATTTTAAACAGAACGGATTTAGAAACTAACTTTATTGCTTCATACGATAAGTAATTTGTTTCTTGTATAGATTAATTTCCAACAAAGCCCAGGCCCGTAGCCAAGGGGGGCCTAGGAGGGCTTAGCCCCCCCCCCCCATAATTTTTTTCAAGCCTCCCTAAATTTGTCCTAGCCCACTGCCAGTACTTTAATCAGCACTTTATACATAGTTTTTGAAGTAATTTCCCGTAGCAAATTTCAGAAGAAGTGCCCTTGACGACCCCTTTCAAAGTTGCAAATTCATTTTGCAACTTCCTTATGCGAGAAATATTACAAAATAATATTCAAGCGTAAAATAACGACTTATGATAATAAAAGAGCATTGTTAGACGTATTAGGTACGATTGCATACCACTTTTTTTAAAAATTAGAGAAGCAAGATATATTTTCGAGTGTCACCTGAAGTTAGTTTCATTTAAAAGAGACTATGCTCTCCGTATACCAGGTGTACCGGTTAATAATGCGGATTTTTTCAAGAGATGGCGTTTGTAGTGATAACAAGCGTGATAAGTCAAATGGTACGAAGGTGTTAAGATCATAGATATTTTGACGCTAACACATGTCAAAGTTCGTGCCAAAAAGAGCATTTGCAGGACGTGTTACTTCATTTTAAAGAAACGTGCTGCTGAAAGTTATCGTATACAGCACGAAGCTTATGGTGAACATGCTCCATCTCAAGATACGTGTGAACGCCGGTTTAAACTCTTTAAGAGTGGTGTTTTCGATGTTAAAGATGAGGAACGCCCAGGTCAACCGAAAACGTTTGAAGACCAGAGAAGCTACACAAGTAGTTTCCATTGAACATACTACACATTATCAGCCGAAATATAAAAATCTTCCCACACAGAAGTGAAAGGAAGTGCTGATTGAATTCCAAGGATGCTGGCTTCGATTCTCCAATGATCAGAGTATAAGAAGTAGGTTGAGTCAAATCACATGTTGGTTTGGCAACCGAAACTGTAGGCTAGTATCGAAATCAACACTGGTCTGGTCGTCTCGATTTAATGCCTGGGAAGTAGAGGATTCCCAGACATTCTCTGGAGTAAATGTGGATAGAAATAAGCACGAATAAGACGACTTTCCGTATGAGTACAGACGATAAACGTAATCACTGGCTCCTAAACCGGGCAATGGCAGTCTCTTTTACTGATAAAAGTACAACAAATTCGCTTCAATCTATTGCATTTACCCCTGTTTGTTTGCAACTACGCATTTTTTCAAAATTATAATCCTTTCTCAGAAGAATATTTGATATATCGACTACCTCCCCCCCAAATTTTGCCCCCCCCCCTAAGGTTTTCGGCTGGCTACGTGCCTGACAAAGCCATAAAAGAGCAACAAAAGCATATAATAATGCTATCTACTTCGTGTGTCCATCATATCCTTCCTCTCAAGTCATGAGAGTTCGGTCCTCAACAATAACTAACAACCATATTTTAGTAAAATTTATCGTAACAGGAACACTTGCTTAATGTATAATATCGTAGACAAACAAAGTACTATTTCATCTGGTTTTATGTAACACTGCTAATATATCAAACTACGCAGTCTATTCTGGAAGTATCATTCTTAAATTTTACATCTGGTAGTAATAATAAATCCGCTCTCATCTCTCGTAATAACTTGTAACTCCACAGTAACAAAAGCTTCACTGCAACATTTTGCGTCATCTTGTAACCTAGTGAGTTAAAAGCTACAGTCCTGCCCTCTTGTGTTTGATTCCATCTCACACAGTCTTACGCATAATAGGGAAAACAAAAGAGAATTTTGCATACCAGCAACCTGTTGATGAAATACTCTCCATTTGTACAGATAAGGCAAGCAGATAAGAATTAATCCTTTTGTAGCTTAATAGTAAAGCCCGGAGAATTTTGTCTGTTCTTCACTGAAAACAAGCAATTGAGTTTTCGATGTAAATCCTTTTATGGCCTGCTCTGCTTGTACAGCCATTTTGCTCTTAGTTGTTAGTAAAATCCCTCTGTGTTGTTGTTTCAGGAGGCCAGAAATAATTTCCGTTCTCAAAACCTTTCAGTGACTTTTGTCCTGTTTCACTTATAAATTACACGCTTATTTAAAATTATAATGTAATTTTTGTGTTGTATTTAAAATGTTAATATGCAAATAAGATAGATTTTCATTTTTAAAAGGAATTTAAATGTCCTGTGTTTGTATCTGGATACTTAAGGAGTATTTCTCATGGTTAATTTGTCATTAGTGTTCTGCCGAAAGGGGCAGATTCTTTAAGGGATGTTCAGCCCTCTCCATTATTCTGATCTGGCGCTTTTCTTTTCGCCTAAGAGTACCACTAATTTTCCTTAATATTGTTAAGGGGTTTATTTTCGTTATTCCTCTTCCTCGTTTTCCCTCAATTGCATCCTCTAGTATACAATCTCTGAGCAACCAGTGTCTTGAACAGTTTCTCCTTTCTCATCTTTATTGTCTATACTATTATTCGTTTCTCATCTACTCTTTTTAGCACTTCCGAATTACACTTCTGTGTACAGTTGATTTTTCTTCGAGTCAGCATTTCGAAGGTTTCTCTTTCCTTTTTCACTCTTTCGCCTCCATATAAAACATAGCAAATTGATCATTATAAGAAACCCTTGGTCTAACGATTACGACTGCTGACCTCAAATAAGCACTGGGGGGTCGGCACCAATACGAGTCTGGATTTTCGAGGACTTTCCTCATTCTCACCAGTTTAGCTCCGGGATGGTATCTAGAATATTGTCCCTAGCCGATATCTTCCATATTCCTTTTCCAATGAACATTGCAATGAGTTAGGCGTGACAGAAGATTGGAGATCGGTTCTTGAATAATAATAATAATAGCAGGTCCTTCGAAAGAAATTTAATACAATCCAGTACTTCCTCGTTACGTAACATCTTTATTCAACTAACTTCTCCATTCTCCTCTAGGTCAACACAATGGGAGCTTCATGTTATCCGTAGTCAGTGGTTTCCAAACTTTCACAATCAACAGCTGCTTTGAACTGCTGCCTGTTAACTGCAGCTTACCACAACTATCCTATGTGATTTTGAAGGTATTGCCGACCAAGTTAGCTCGTCTATTGATCTCCTTCGATGAAAATACAGTGGAATCTCGTTTATCCGAACCCTGTTTATACAGATTTCCGTTCTATTCGAAGAATATAACTTATAAACGTACAGTAGTTTACGACTCTCCTAAACCCAGTCGTGCTTTAAAGCAACGGCAGTCAGCTGCAGCAAGCTCACAGTTTTCTTTATTAATTGAAATGGCGTTACTTTTAATATAGCAATGAACATTTCAAAATAAATAAAATCATTACCGCGGTGCACAGTTTGGGAACCTCAGCCGTTTTGTTTCCACATTTGTAAATACCGTACATTTGTAGTTTTTAATGTAGTCAGCATTTTTTGTCACATTTATCCAGTAAAGTTATATCAGCTACGAAATTGGTTATTAATTTATTAATTTTGTTATAATTAGCTGCACTTAAAATATATCTGGTATAGCAGATGAGAAAGACTAATGCATTCACTCTATTTGACAAACTTACTACTGATTTTCTCATCGTTTGTGAACTGTAAGTACGATAAGGTACCTACAAAACACGCCTCTCAGTATCTTATCAGTATTGGGTCGAGTCGCCACGAAGCGAAAGGATAACGGCATGAATCTATTAACCAAGTGTCTACGTGCTGTGGTGTGACAAGTGCACAATCAATCCCATAATAATCACGAATTTATTAAACTCATAATAGTAATGGCTACCATGTAAAACCATAACATAACGTTTCCCGAGTTGAAATAAATTATCATTTGTCATAATAAATGTGAAAAAAGACAAAAAAAAATCTAAAATGTACCAAAAACTTAACCTTCTATTAAAACGTATTCCTATCGAAACCCTGTGCGACTTTTGAGTGCGTACATATGGGTGAAATCGGCCTGAAATACTGGCTGAAAGTCCTTAAAACACATAACTAACTAACTGTCCTTTATAGCAGAAGTAATATGGACGAAAGTAGTCTGAAAGATTGAGTAGACTATCTTTTAGTTTATAGAAATTCAGCCTTGAGAAAAGAAAACGTGTACTCATGCTCTCATAGTACAACTATTTGACAAAAGATGGTAGTACAATACCTAGATTGGTAAATATGTGTGGCTCTCTAACCGCCAAATGGGGTACTAAGACGTCATAGCGACACACCTTTTCCCACATAATGTCTTAGATTCTTTTTCTATAGAGAAAGAACGTGTGTTGGTGTATGTTCTATCTACATTTTTCGGAAAGGAAAAATAAAAATACAACTAAAAATCAGAATGAAAGAGAATTTGCATTTGAATGCGCTGAAGGAAAAGAAAGAAATGTATCAAAACTGCTGAGCTGCTAGTTGAGAAACTCTCTCTTTTAAGCCTAACCTCGAACCGGTTCATAGCATTTAAAACGCTTTTCTTTTCTCTTCCTTTTTGGAATACCTTTCCTTATTCAAGAAAAGGGCTTACCCTTACACTTGTGAGCAGATCGCAGTAGAATGGAAAACGCAAGGAACAATTATCATTATGGAAAATTGGCTGCATACTCAATGTGTGCGGAGCTAAGGAAAAAGATCAAGAAAAAGAAATTGACAGTCGAGACAACTGCTCATGTAGACACCCAACTGTTTTCTCCTTTTCCTTAAAATGAAGAAGAAATAAAAAGCAAGAAAAATCCGCTTCTATGTGCATAGGACGTTAGTTGAATTTATAGATATTAAAATCGGGTACTTGTAAAAGGGATAATGGAATATTTTAAATAAGGTAGCAGAGAAAGGCGACATTCTCTTTCAGATAGAGGACATAATCTTGTAATAAGACTGGAGCGCGTACAGATAGAGATCAGATTTCTCGATTCTCTTGAGCTAGGCAGCATTCTTCGAACCTTTTGTTTAAACTTTACTGCGCAGAAATATCAAATTTCATTGGTTGAGATCATCGAGCTCTATACGTAACGATACTGGAGTGACTATGTAGTGTTGAAAGATAGACGCCAGAGCAAATATTTAAACTCGTTTGTCCACTTCCAGTCTAATCCAATGTGGACCGAATTTTCAGTTCTAACTCAGTTTTATACGCTTTATCGCTGTGTGGCCCATTTTTTTTTATTGAAGTCTTAATTCCTTAGTTATTCATATAATAGTATGCCGTACTCTACATATAATAAAAATACTACAAATAATATACGTTTTTTGCTAGAATTAAGACATAGATAAAAATACCGGCCACACAGCGATATCAAGCGTAAAAAACTGAGTTAGAACCGAAAATTTGGTCCATATTGGTTTAGACTGGAAGTGGACAAACGAAATTCAGTGTCCTCTCCGCTTCCTGGTTTCATATATTCATGAAATTTTCAACGGCTGCAGTCAGTCCAGTATCACTTTTAAATAGAGGTCATTGGTTGAGATCCTTCAACAGTTTTACATAGTTTATAATAATACTAGTAAAAACAAAAAAGAAAGGACAAGCACTGATAAATGTCTTTTTTTAACCTAGGACTCACCTGTAGGACCCTAGGACGTACATTTTTAACCCTTTGCGGTCGTTTTTTTGGGGGGCTGCGCGCTTAGTCAGGTCAAATTTAATTTGGAGGAAATTTACGGAAAATTTTCAGCTATTTATTTAAGGGTATATTTTCCATAGCAAATATTATTAATGATAAAAATACATAAAATGTAATAGCATACAATTAAAGTGGTGGCGGTATAATACCGACAAAAAACCGGAAAAGGTTAATAATTTAAATTTTCTGCTTTTGAAGATTTTAAGTAACTGCAGAACTGCCCCGTCAGAATTACTGTTTATCTTTCGTCACATGAAGACCCAATTGCAATAAGTTCATTTTTTCTCCAACAGAGTACAAGATGTTAGAAAACAGCAGAGCCATCTATGGTTAATTTTAAGAACTCGCTGAACGTTTGCAACAAACCGATAAATAAAAAAAATCTTTAGTTATAAATTAAAAAGTATTAAGTTCAGGCAATTAACATTTTGTTTATTTCAATATTGCATTTTTATTTGAATTAGTAACTAATAAAATTTAGCAGACATAAACGTATTTTTTATGTGAAACTTATACCATTGTCTACTTTGTTTCATTATACTAATGACCAACGCAGATTAGTGTTACTTAGTATGAATTATGCGCGTGGAAAATAAATGTTTGAATCGAAGCTACGAATAAGGATTTAAAGCTCATTTTGACTTTATTCACAATATTCAAGGATAATAATTAAATTGCATGTATCGTCTTCAGGCATTTTTGGCTCAGGTCGGGATACGGAAGGAGAAAGAATGTTGGGAAGGACGTTTGTCAGGGTCTAGTTTGAAGGTATTATTCAGATATTAGTCTGGTGTGGCTGAGGAACTATTCTGAAAATCTTGTCAGAATGACTGACTGCTGGATTCGAACCTATCACATTTCAACGCTCTACCCACTGAACCATAGTGAAGGAAGTAACACATTATTTAGGTCACTGATTATCTTAATAAATGATGTGAAACTACATTCATTCTTATGTGTGAAGAATTATTTCTCATGTTCTGATCGCGTCATACACCCTCATTCCAGTTAAACTTAACAAGAAATGTACTTTAAACATTTATTCGTGTGGTTTTTATTTACCGAGAAAGGTCCTATATTGACTTATACGTAACGAAAAATTTATAAAATAGTGGAGAAAGAATACCTCCCTGTGAAACGCCAATTTTTTCGTAACGGAAATATACTTATATTTGAGTGTACTCCTATATTGCAATGACTTATTACGTTTCCAAAATATGGAGAGAAAAAAAGAGATAAGTCCATAAGGATAGGATGAAGTTATTGACACCCCTCTCTCACCCCGAACTTTTGTAAAAAGAAAAGAAGTACCAAATAGAGTCTTTGCCATGTCATCTATATTTCTGTCTTGTAGACAAAACGGAACTACATCCAACAGAGAAGACTATTTTGAAATAGCGAGAAGAAATGTTGGGTGTTAAATCTTGTAAAAGATAGAACAAAACGGAGACCAAAAACCGGAGGTAAAAAACCAAAACTCCGTTGATAGAAGTTTGGGTTGTACAAGTGTGAAATGCTGAGGGACAGGCAACGAAATTGGATATGCATGCCTTGGCATTGTAATATACGATGAAGAGAGGAAGGGAAAGGATGGGGGCAAGTCTGGAGAATAGTGTGAGTGATAGAGGAGAAGGTAGGGACGAAGATTCGATGTGAAGAGTGAAGGATGAAAGTAAGCTGGATGAGAGAGAAGAATATAGCGAAGAAGAAAGAAAGAGCAAGGAATATTGTTAATAGTGTAGCAGAGGAAGATTAAACGTGAACTAGAGCAGATTAAACGAATGAATATTCTGCTTGGATTCCCAGGAGGCGGAGTCTTATCCCTATGGGAAATAGATCTTCGCATCAAATATCAGACGTCATTTTTCTTCTATGTTTGAAGATTGGAAGGAGTGACTCGGAGAGAGAATGAAGAAGAAGAAAATAAAGGAATTGTTCTTATAATTGATGTGATGCACAGAAATAAAGTGTGGAACTACTTTCACTCATTCCACCTCATTTTGTCACTCCGCTGATTTTAGGGTCATGTTGCAATGTTCAGCAAAAGAGAGAGGGAGAAGAGAGTCAGCAAAACATTGTACTGAACCTTTTATTTTTCTATATTTCTTTTTTCATCCTTCCTTTCTTCCATTCTTCTTTCCTTACTTCCTTTTGTTCATTCTTTCTTACATTCTTTTTTTTTACTTTCTTTCATTTCTTACTTCTTTTCTTTCTTTCTTTCCTTCCTTCCTATTTTTTCTTTCCTTCCTTCCACCCTTCCTTGCTTATTTCTTTCATTCATGCTTCCTATTTCCCTTTCATTCTTTCCTTATTTTCTCTCTTTCCTTTCTTCCTCCCTCCCTCCCGTTTTCTTTTTCTTCTTTCCTTTCTTCCATCTTTTCCTCCTTTGTTTCTTTCATACATTCCTCCTTTCTTTCTTTCATTCTTCCTTCCTTTCTTCTTTCTTTTCTTCCATCCTTTCTTTCATTCATTCTTTCCTTCCTTCCATCGTTTTTTTCCTTTTCTGTAATTTATGTACGAAATCTTCGAAAATTTGTGTGATGGATTTCTAAAATAAAACTTACTTAATTGGAAAGCGACTCCTCTAAACTCTAAAACTACTCAGTCGTTTGACCGATTATAATTTTTATCGTAAACGCCTGGGAGTTATGCAAAGCCGTACATTTCACGGTTGGGAGTGTTGTATATCATGTAAGGATAAATGCAATAGCCCCAGCCCAAACGAGTTCATCTTGAAAATCCTTCTGTTTCGTTAAATTTCATATCTACAGATTGCTCATGGCTACTAACTACAGCAAAAGACCTACTTTGGAAACCTAAAACTGAACACTAAAAGAAAGGAATAAATATGGATGAAAAATTATCCCAGTATATGGCTCTTTTCTTTTTTAAATTTCACTAAAATGAGTTTCTTTTTGTGTAGGAGCTAGGCATTATATGTATGTAATCCTAAAGTTTCCCCCTCCCGAACATAAACGAGCAATTATACAATCTTAAAAGTTGAAATTATATTTGTCTTTCTGTCTGTCTGTGTGTCTTTCTATAATGTATATCCACACCATTAAATCATTCTTCATCAGACTTTGTATGTGTATCTTCTTTCATAAGAAGACCCAAAACGATTTCTGATCCCTAAAATTCTTTCTTGTGTTGTAATTCTCCCCCCCCCCCCCCGGAAACCTTTGAATAGCTTAACTTGTACGTCAGGCAACCGAAACAACACCAATCTTATTTGGATTATCAATATACGGTTACTTCATTGTCCACGACACCACAAAAATTTGCTTATGACTTACTGTTAGTATCCAATAAATAAGTATGTCTATATATGATATTCTTTGTCCTATAACCCAACTACCTACAAAAATATGGATACAGAAAACTTATTTTTGAATATACGAGGTTAGTTTGAAAAGTAAAAAAATGCTAATTTTAAAACTGAATATCGATACCGTTTATAGTGACAATCGACCTATTCTATTTTCGCCTATCTAAACAATACAATTTTGTGAAACCCCAAACCTTAATAGAACTGCTAAGAAAATATTAAGATTATTCTAAACCGGCAATTTCCAACGCTTATAGAGTTCTAACTTTCACCAAAGGAAATTAGGTAGAAGACGGGCTAACTAACGGGGTCCAGTGATAATTTCATCGAATTTGATTTTAATCGACTCTATGGAACATTATTACTACATTTACATAATTTTGTTCACCGTAACCGAAAACTTACTGAAATATGAGGGATCAAATTATGGGGTCGCGCTTATTAAGAAGAAAACGGGGTTGCCTGCAAAATATTTATTTATTTTATTTTATTTTATTTTATAAAATAAAAAAAAAATATCCCGTCTCCTACCGGAAATTTCTAGCTAGCCAGTATAATGTTTCTGCTTGTTGATTGTTCTGGTGAACATCCAAATCCATTATTATTTCAACAATGAACAAATAAAGAATAAACAATTAAGGAACGCGTAGCTTTGCAGAAGATACGATGTAGTTTCACATTTCACAGGTTCTGGGTTCAATACCACCAAGTATCCCATTACTGAGCCATAGATGACTAAAAGCCATAAATAAATTCAATCCAGTTCAATTTGTAGAAATCGTATTCCAAGGTAAAACACATTGGAGATACCGTAAACCCTTCCTGCCATCTAGCGTTCATGCTAAATTTAAGTGAAAACCACTCAAAATATACCACTTTTAGGTCATTTAAAATGAGTTTAAAGCAGTGAATTCAATTGTTTCAAAATGTGAAAGATGTATTCATGACCATAATGTTATGATATGAATAAAGAATCCAGATATTGAAAAAGACTGTTCTCTAAGGAATTAACCCATTTTATATTTCTTTCTTTCTACCCCTTCCCCAAAGAAACAATCAGCTCTAAAATTAAAGCTTATAAGGGTATTTTGAATTCATAGAGAATCTAATAGTATTTAAAATAAAAGAAAGACGTTTGATGGTGTGTGGGAGGGGAGAGGAGATGACAAAAGTAAAGACTTAGTTCTTTTGCTTTGAAAGGAAATGAAAGAAAGATTTTTAAAAAAAAAATAAAGAGGGGAAGGGAAAACTTCTAGTAAAGAAATCAATTTTTATTGCCTGTTCCGACCAACCGATTAATTCCACAACTTCTGCCGAATGAGTTTTTCCAGGAAAAACTAATCTATCACTCAGTGACAAGTTTTTTTTTCTTTCTCTTGCTTTGTCAACCTCAACTAATATGAATTCGTTACTTCTGCTTCTTTCATTCCCTCACTATTTTTTTTTCACTCTTCTTTTCTTCTTTTTTTTATCAAGAAGGAAATCTATCCCTGCCCGCTTTCTTCTTCTTCTTCTTTCAATTCATTCGTCACAGAAGCATTGTCCAAAATCTCTTACCTGTTCAACGGAAATGACGTAATTATAGAAATGCTTTGAACTCACTAGTAAGTTTCCTTCTCTTTTTTTTTTATCCTTTTCTATCATTGTTTCTTTTCTTTCCCGGTAGATGGAAGCACATAAAGAGGCTTAAATGTTACTTTGTCTGTTTCTATTTTCTCATTTTGTAGATCTTCAAAGCGCCTTATATATTTTCTTTTTGACTGTATTACAAGAGAAAAACAGTCCGATACAAACATCATTCTTCTGTTTCTACTCTCATACCACTACCTACACCACCACTCCTTATCGCTTCGTTTCACAAATAAATAGAAATAAAGAAATACTTTTTTCTTTAAAGTCGCATTATTCTTCAAAAGACTATATGTTATGAATGCATTTGTATTTCATTTATATAACTAAAAATGAAAAGGATTATATTGATTGCATAAATTTGAAAAAACTTATATAGATAGATAGACAGACTAAGCTGACAGATCTTACGTCATTATTGTCGTTCTATTACATCTTTGTGAAAATGTCGAATGCATTTGGGTACCGTTAGCTCCGAAACTAAGCTCGCTTCGAAATTTTTATTCACAGGACGAAATTTTGTCACGCTTTGACAAATTCGTCCTTCCATTTGGAGAGGTATCATATCATGACAGTTGCGGTCAGAGACAATCGCGGTCAGCGACAATTCTGAAACACCTGTTTACCAAGAATGTAGTTCTAGGAGAATTTAGTGATTGATAACTGTGGTCATATTAAGTATTTTTCTTGAAGAGGAAGTGAGGAATAGGAACAAGAAGTGATAATCGCTCCTCTTCATGCATACGGTGCATTGGAATATGCGAGAAATGCAATTAGAGACGAATCTGTACCGTTCGTAGGCCGCAATACAACACGAAAGAATCACTGTGCCGAAATAATCCGTCTCACCGGAATTATCACTGACCGCAATTGCCGCATACTGCACATGAGTGAAACAAAGCGAAGTAGGGCAAATATCGTGCTACTTAAATGGTACCCCCTTCCCCCCCCACACACACATCACTAAGCAGAGTGAATTGGAGAAAGACAAATGTTTGGGTGTAAAAAGGTTTTACTCTGATGAGTAGCCTATACGTTTTATATTTGTGCCTTTTCAGGACATCATTTTTCAGTCTTTTGTTTTTCTTTGTATTTTCTAAATAAGTTCAACATCTCAATGCGGACTACGAAGAGAAAGAACTTCCTTAATACTGCGGTTTAAGATTTTTTTTCCTTTAACGCTGAAAATGTTATTTAAATAGTCAACTGTCCTAACAAAAATAAATATGCTTCTTCAGTACCACACGAATGAGAAATAATTAAAGCCAGTCTCTTCAAACGTATCCTGGCAATAGCAGTAAGGTGCACCCTCCCGATTCCCTCATTATTCAAACTGAACCATTGCCGCCTGTGGTGTGTGTTCTGGAAGTTCTCTTAAAACTTTCTCCGACGTACAGAGAAAAGACAGGTGGGATGAAGTGTGGTTACATAACCACGTAGTCAGCACCTGGCGCCATCTACAAACCACTCACTTCGGGAACATTCGTTTCTTATTTTACGTAGTGACAGTGAATTGGGAAAAAAAAATGTGACTGATGAGGGGCGAAAGAGGGTTATGATAAAGTAAGTCTGAAAGGAATTTGTTCTTTACTTATCGTTATAATATTCTTAAGTTCAATAATCGTATTGGTTATAGAGAAATATATTTTCATAGTACAGAATGCATCTTAATTCTGCCGTCCAACGTCGTGTTTAAAGAAATTTAGGAGTGTTCTGAAGTATGAAGATAAATCACGGAATTCGGAACTCTTAATCGACTTCATTCGGAACAATATAAAATACTAATCTGATTCGGAAATTAGAATTATATTTTCAGAATGCTCCGGAGGTAAATTATGCTTTGAAAGTGCCAGGGCAAGGTGAATACATGGCCTTTCCATCAAATTAAAATGACGTCCTAAGACGAGACCTACAGCTTAGAGTCCGGAACAATACGTTCAATATGTCCCCATCGAGAATCGGACCCGGTACCGGATCATATTTCGGAAAACGAACCAATATTCCAGTCTCCTTAATACTATTTTGTATTTGTGCTGCTATTCTAATCAAATTCGATAGAATTATTTTGTGAGGTTTAAGTCCATAGAACTCTTAATATTTTCATCTTCGTTCCACTCAATTTCTGTCCCCATCTAATGAGATTCTACTTAATTTGTAGAGTAATCTAGAAGATTCTACGCTCAAAATGTCAGAATCGTTGAATCTAACTGACGTAGCTCAGTTGGTAGAGCATTAGCTTCCCATTCGGAGGGTCCTAGGTTCGAACTCAGCAGCCAGTTATCCTGAATGTATTTTTTCTAAGGCATTCCTGAGCCATACCAGACAATGCCAGGATGGTACCTTGAAACTAGGTCAACTTCCTTCTTTCCTTCCTCTGCTCTATTACGGCCTGAACTAAAGATTTCTAAGGACCATAAATATAAATCAATTAAGAATTTTTACCAAAAATCTTAGTAGCAAGCATGATTAAGATATTTATTCCCTCTTTAAACATTTCGATGGAGCCACTTATTCTAGAAAATAATTAGAGAATTCACCATAGATGTAGAAAACATCAACAGTTGAATCTTGTGAAGAAAACAAACCTGTATGATCTCTTAGTGTTCGTATTGAGCAATAGATGTCAGCATATCAACTGTCTTGATGCAGTTGTTATACTGCCATCTTTTGACTGAAATGAATATCAAGAAATAACAAGCATGATACACGCACCAATACTACTTCATTAGATGTCAGTGTAAGTATTATAAATGCAACTCAAATGCTGAGTCCAAGTTTAGTCACTATTCCCGAAAGGATCATTTAAATTTCGTATGAATTATCTTGTTTCTAATTGGGAAATAGTGTGTAGTGCTTCTAGAACAGGAAAAAAATATGTTTATGATGTTATTCTGATGCTTACGAAACAGAAGCATAGTTGGTATTTTTATCTAGATAATTTTGTACAAATGTTTTGAACGTTAAATGATTTGAATTTTCTTTGTAAGTTTGTACTTCTCCATCTTTCATACACATTTTTCGAAAAAAAATCGATATTCTTTTTTCCTGAGCGCAATAAAAAAAATAGTCATAGCCTGATGTTAATGAAATGCTAAATACTATCCTTAGTTACATTTCTGTTTTCAATTTCGTCTTCAATTCTTTTTTTCCCTCACTGCAGATCAAAAGAATCTTTCTTATAATGTAATTCCGTATACTACTCCAAAATACAGGACAGCGAAAAGTATAAAAAGAAATCTTTCTTGAAAGAAAAATTCTATTCTGATAATTGCAAATGATATCTTTGCTCGCTCTATATTTAGAGTCTTTAAAAGGTTTCCACTTCTTTAGATTTCAAGAAGTAGTCATTCAGAATAATTGAGTTTTGCCTTATTGCTCTATTTTACTCTCTTCTTGCCTTTCTTGTTACAACAAGATCGTTTTCGTCACGTTCTTTGTATTCGGTATTAGAAAGGGAAGCACGTCTCTTTGATTGAAACCTTTCGAAACGTTATTCATGTATAGCGAAGAGGAGAAAAAAAAACTTTTGGTTCATACATATTGTATGTTCATATACATACAAGATACAAAGGGGGATGAGATTTCTACATTAATTTTGAGGACTTATTTCTTTTAAGTAACATAGTCTTGGAATATGTTTGTTGGTTTGTGGGCCATTTCGAGACAGTTATCCATATACTCAAAGATAGTCAAATAAAATAGTTACATCCATCTTGATGTCAAATTAAGTAATTCTGATCTTCGTTTCATTACATTTTAATTGTTGAGACCAGAGCTATAGTAAAGTCCATGAAATGTTCTTAAAATATATACAATTACGCCTAAAATTATACATATTTCACATATAAATTGGAATTTCAGAGGTAGTCCGGATCATCGGGACTCATCCACAAATTATGTCGCGCGTTGAGACAAAATGTAAGTTTGATTTAACGAATTTCATGCTTTATCCTAATTTATTTATTGTAAATATATTTTCAGGTATTAATCCATTATGCACTTATTCCCTAAAAGTTATCAAACAATATTCTAAAAATAGTAACTAAAATTACGCTTTTTCTAAGCATGCCTTTCATAAGCAATTCTTGTATTACTAGAACTTTAAACGAGGTAAATCTTTCCCTCTCATACATGTTACGCAGCATATCCTAGTAAGCCTCGCTATCTCCGCTACCATGACGACGACAGCCAGAAATGTGTCTAAAAATACAGGACATTATGACTACGATAAAATTATCTTATTTTCATTATTATTATTAAGGCTACATTAGCTCCTTTTACAGGGAACTATAGTATTAAAAGAAATTAAAAGTCCTATTTTCTACAAATGATTTGTATGAAATAGATAATCGTAACTATATCATTTCCGTGCAAAAAGTGGTGGGAAAATAGGGAATCGAAAAAATCGATGAAAATGAACCTATATTGCTAAAACAAATAGTAGATTTCAAGATTTTTAACCCTCGATCTGGTTCCGTTATCATCAATAGTTCATTTTACCACTCTTGAACGATACCAAAAATATTAATAAATGTTTCTATAACATCAATGTTTACTGAAAGTTACGTATCGGAATCCCTGCTTGGGTTTGATTAATGGTAGATAAAAGTACTCGAAACAGTTGCCTTGAAAAGATTGTTAAATTCTTTGATTATGAGCCTAAACATGGATGAAGAGATAAATGGAGCGCCAAACTGAACTATGGCAAAAGTTTAAACTAAAAGATATCATTGCGTAGTGACACCTAGTGACCGCTGCGTAAATTATATGCATCAGCCAATCTCTTTTTTCCTTACTGCTTTCTTGAAAACTTGGCAGCATTATCTATTCAATCTACGTCCGCTCATAGTCCATTTGAGTCCCGCTATCTTTGTTCTTTGTGAAAGGAAGGCGAATGTTCTGTCATCTCTGTCAGTATTTTGACACCAGCAAGCAGATTATGTGTTGATATTTCTGACGTTTGGTCGCCGGGTTTGGTAAAAACAAATAATCTAAATATCACTCCAACAACTTCAAGCACAACCAGTACTTCCAAGAGCATACTTGTAGTATACCTCGTTACCGTAAGATGGCAGGTCTATAACTCAACACTGTTTCCCTCTTCAGTTAATATGTAGAAACATTTGAGCTGGTTATCCAGAAATTCGCTTTATCCCTGGATCTAAATTAGTCGTAGAAGTAGGGAAGAATGCTATTTAGCCTTCTTTTGGTAATATGTGACTCGCATCCTGCGATAGTTGCAGTCGCTGAATGCACACAAATATCAACGTTTTTAAATCAGTAAGCTGAAAGCTACTTGAGTTTCATAATGTTCCATAAAGCGTCGGAAATTCACATTCAGTGCTGACAATAAACATTGTGTGATACTGAAATACTTATTTTGTTATACTCTCATACTTTATTTGTAATACTGCATGAGGTGAACATTTGTTTGGACAGGTTACCATGGAAACAATGAGAAGGTTATGTAGGGCTTAAACAGTCTACGCAATTCTAAGAAAGATGAGGGAAAAAACCAAATAATATTCCTTTGCTTTAGCGGCACAAATGTTTATTTTTATAAAATATAGCGGCACAAATATATTTATTTTGTAAAGATAGCGGTACAACTGTGTTTATTTTATAAGCTGTCGGTACAAATATGTTTATTTTATATGCAATGCTAAAATGTAACATACGTGTGAACAAAATGATGCCTTTATATTATGTGTTGTCTTAAATGTGACCTAAATTTGTATGTGGCAAAATATGCATTTATACGACCAATACAAAAAGGCGTCATCTACTCAAAAAGCTGAATAAAACGGTGTTTAAGTTAATTTACGTATGGGAAAACAGACCAGAATAAAAATGTAACAGATCATAAAAGCTCAAGTCCCAGCAATAATCTCTTATAAGTACTGTTACTAAATAAACCATATTTATGCAAAACTATTCGTTTAACATACATTTTTTTTTCTCTTTTTTTTTCAACAGGGTGCGTCCTCCAGCCTGGTCGTCAAATTCGCAGATACGGAAAAAGAAAGACAGTTGCGCCGAATGCAACAGATGGCCGGAAACATGAGCCTTCTTAACCCGTTCGTGTTCAACCAGTTTGGAGCATATGGTGCTTACGCACAGGTAAGGGCTTCATTTCTTCCGACACTTACTTTAGTACATTACATGTATATTTCACTCAAGTCCCAACGTGTATCCTTTGCCTTTCTTTACGTCACCTTCTTGGTGTATGTCTCCCCCCTGCCCCCACTTCCTTTCCACCTCCACAGCCTTTAATTTTCTGAGGAAAACGACAGTCACGGGACCTGAATGCTAATTAAGTTGCCAGCCTGCGACTTTAACCATAACAACGCCTCCTGCTTGTTGAGAAATGAGTTATTGGCCGCTTGAGGTTTGTCGTCAGAGAGTTACCTTACCAATGCTTTCAGAAAACTGAGGATTAGGAGACATAAGTAGGAGGTTTTCCGAAGTCGCTGTTCCTCCAATTAAAATGTCCTGTTAGTGAATCTCGCTCAGGGAAATTTAATACCTGTTGTATTACTCTTTAAATCAGTCTGGCGTTAACTTAAATTTCAATTATAGTTTTCTTTTTCTTTTAATTTAGAAGTTAAGTCGCAAACACTAAGCATTATGTGCGGCTGAAGTGAGTATTCTACGTCAAGCAGTATTCTCTTTCCCCAAAATTACAAATTTATTAAATTAATTAACCTTTGAATATAAACCATACCTTTATTAATGTTCATGCGTTAACGTTCAGCAACATTTTTAATGCACTAGTTGTTTTCCAACTGACTTGATTTCTTAGTTTTAATTTTAATTTTATTTTAAGGCCTTTACAAACTTTGGCTCAGGTCACGCATGAGAGGCCACTGAACCACCGCGACCCTCGATTTCTTAGTAATTGGGTTAACAAAAGGGTAGTTAATTTAGAGTATCGAAAACATTCAATACTAGCTGTTATTTGTATGTGTGTGGGTGGGTGGGTGGGTGGTGGTGCATGATTCATTTTCATCAACATATGTTAGTCCCTGTTATGATATTTCAAGGCTTCAAGACTTGAATTCTGAAGGAATTAACTAGATTTTTTCATTCTTACGTAAGTTAGCGAATGATAAAACATAACTGTTTGCTGCCTTGTAATCAGGGGGGCCCGAGTTCGATTTACGGTGGAAACATAAATGGTTAGGAGCCTACTTTAAACTGTAAGTCCCGTTCTTAGGACATCATTATTCGACGGAAGTCAATGGCAAATCACCTTCGGTTCACCGTGCCCAGGGACTTTCGAATCATATATGACTCAGGGAATATATAATTCCCCAGGTCAGGGATATATGACCCATAATCATCACCTTAGCAGAATATATTTTCCAACTTCCAGGGTATTTTATTCGTTAAATCAGCTTCCTAATTTTAACCCTATATATATTTTTAGAATAATTGCTCTGATTTTTACTACATATCCATAAGTTTAATCTTATTCGACATAATTATTCAAGACAGCGATTTCCAATACCTCATTTTAAAAAAAGTCACTTTAAAAATGCGATTTCAACCCTACTATGGTACTGGAAATAGTGACATTGATTCTATATTTTTTTTCTGCCTGATTTATTTTATTTGTATTTTTAAACAATTAATTATTCTGCCATTTTGCTTCGTTCGGTATGAGTGTAAATTTTATTTTTACTTTTAAAAAAATTCAAAGTGATAATGCATTTATTCAATTTCAACAGAATTCTTTTTTTTTTTAATCTATTATGATGTTCTTCCCAAATTTGGGTTTGTTCAGGTGGAGGAAAGAGTATTGTTGCATATTCCAGCATAACAATTTTATAAAATGTGTCTGGAAATTAGGCAAACAGCGCCACAATCTTGCTATAGTTGAACTCATCTCCACCCCACACTCCCAAAAAACACGATGTAGGTCGCAAAATGTTTGTTTTTTGTAGTTTCCGATGTATATATACCTTTTCTGGACGTCTGTTTATTATTATTAGTAGTAGTAGTAGTAGTAGTAGTAAGTTACTAAAAAGGTAAATAAGTTCACTTCTGGTCGAAAATAAATGGAGAGATACAAAATGGTTCCGTTTTCATCAGGGAATACAATGGCATAAGAAGGAAATATGACCGTTTACCAATGGTGTCATACCCTATGGTGGGTTGAAATCGATGGTTTGTCATTGCCGTAAGGAAGAAGTCACAAAGCTTTTTAAGGATATCTCAAAACAAGGTCCCTTGGACATATTTCCTTATTCGAATCAGCGATTCAAATGTTAGAAAGCCATGAAAAACCTCTAACTTCTGTGCATGTTCTGCAGAGATGAAAACCAATCGATTAAAATAACTATTAATTTAAAGTTGATTAACTATATTTTTTTTAATTATTTTATGCAACATTACCTTTTTGCTTTCTCATATAAAAGTACAATTAATTTGTTTCAAATATTTTTTTGAACTAGCAACTTTGGGCTAAACCCCTCACGTCTGAGGGATGACATCCCTTAGCGATCATTCTTCCAAGATAAGAATGATGAAGTAGTGTCCAGTCCTGAGTTGAGGTACCCTCTCGGTATTCATCCGGAGAAACAGAAAAAAATGGGAAAAACTCAATCAGGATTATCGCTCGAATCCACGTGCCTCACCTTTGTCTATCTGAAGTCTGTGACTTTACCCACTGCACCACAGAAGGTGATTCATTACAGTTCAAATCAAAAGTAATAAAGGTAGAATCTATTTGCATACTTTCTTGTTAGAAAAATATCTTCCATATCCATGCATGACCAATAGGAAACCTTGTTTGAGAAAGTTTTTTCACGGTATCCAATTATTTTTTATAATCTTCGTACATACAAATTTCCCCTATAAACTGAGAAACTAATGTTACAATAAGAAATGCATGTTAATAAACTTGTTTCTATTCACTCACTCATACACACGTATATATTACTAAGTTTTAAAACAATATCTATCTTCCCTCGCGGATAGATTCAGAACACTTTGGGAAGCCCTTGTTGGGATCCATAAAATGAGGGCATAAATTAAGGAGATTTAAGACAAAGTAACTCGTAAACGGCGAAAGGAGGAAGAAAGAAAGTTTAAACAGAATGGCTGAAATCTACATGAGATGCTGCTGTTGCTGGATGCTATTAACTAAAGCACATTCTCTTCTGCCTCGTCTATACTTCTCTGCCAAGTGCCTGGCCGCCTCTGAAGCATAAATGTATATGTGTATCAGCGTCTATGTGTTAGTGACTGAGAGAAACCCATAAGATTCCCCCATAGATTGTTTTAAATCCCATGCACCTTATCGGTTTAATGTGGTCTTTCGCCTAATGAATCGTTCTGGAGTACGAGAACCCATTACACATACCCCTCCCCTTTTGCCCCACTCGTAACCGCTCTTAACACAATGCATATGTGAGCAACTACGGATACGAACGTAGTATATCTAATACAAAGCGCAAAAGAGAATTTTCATCTTGCTTGCTCCAAAGAGCTAAGGAGTTTTATACAAATTACCCGTCGAAACACGAAGTTCTTATACGGTTAACATGTTGTTAAGCCCAACTTACAGGTGAACCATTGACATAAACATATAACGCAGACAAACATTGAGAGAGACAAAGAGAGAGTTTATGTCCTTGTACAGAACAAGCTGAAATGCTCGTTGAAAGTAATATGGACTATAGAAAGCAAATGTTCAAACAAGACAATTATGTTTATCAGGTACTTACAGTGTCAAATGTAAACTCAATTTAAATTTACGTTCCAATCTTGTCTGTATGCTATATCCTATATTGTACAAAACATGTTAGATTAATCCCAGCGTCCATTACAACAAAATTATGTCCCGTCTTCATACGGCTTTAAATGTCCACTTCTCAAATATAATTTGGTGTATTACTTCCCAAAATTAATGGTTCTTTGTAACAAGCATCTAGTCTATAACGTAACGTTTATATAAAGACGTTTCTTTGGTTATCAGGAATGAAGTTAATAACATTTTACTCACGTTTCAAAGTCGACTTTTACCTTTTGGCAATACACCTACAAAGGTAATTAACGTTTTAGAGTAAGTTATTTGAGGAAGGACGGCAAATGGCCAACACCTAAGCTTCTAACATAACAAGATTACACAAAAACTATTTAGATAATTTTAGAAAGCAAGTTAGCTGAAATAGAGTTCAGTCTCTGCTCGACAATGTGGTTATTAACATTTCGATATTATTTCAAACTAATCTGCAAAAGTTGAGTTTTTAACAAGCGTGCACTGTCCGTGATTGCCTTACCTGGTCGGACAATAACAAACAGGATTTCGCCACTATCCTATCCAATATGCATTAAATTACATTTTACAAATATTTCCCAATAGGTATTGTAAAGACAAATAATATGATACACAAACACTAGCTTATTTGATACCGGTACTTGAACATACTAAAATGTCACGGAATTGAGTTCTTTCCTACTTTTTAGGGACTGTTGAAATAATCACATAAATATGGACATTTCATAATCCACCTACTACATTAAGTGTATGTCCAGTTCGGACAATTGTCACCTCCACACTTATATCACAACACTCAGTTGTGCCCGAATTCACCACACACACTACAGAAACTTGTGTTCGCAATTACCCACCTGGAACGCCATGACAGAATCAAGTTACAAAACTTGTCCGAAAACGTGGAACAAACATTGCAATAATATTTTTCCGTAAAGGTTTACTCTTTCCATCCATCTCTAGAATATAGAATATGTCTACTTAACCCTTAAGATCTAATGATGCAATTTTATCATGAAATTATGCTTAAAACATTCATTCCGCTCACTTCTACAACTCGGGTAGTAACGGTGGATCCGTTTGTAGGAAGTACCATTGAATCTTCCTGAACGTGGCAGCATCGGTACTCTAACGTAGCGCGGCAACTTTTAAGTGGAATGTTCACCATTGCCTACCCATTCGCCATTTGCTTCCTTTCCCCTACATATATATAATTTATCATTATAATTTGTTATAATTATGTAGTTATACTATGAAAGATCGCCGAGAAAATTAAAAAAATATATATCGCTAGTTTTCAACAAAATTACAGTAAAAATTAATGTTGGGTAGGTGATGTTGAAGTGCGGACAATATTGAAGTGCTTATAATTTCCTTCATTTTAATTGGATGTAGGAAAGCACGTTAAATGATCCACGTAATCTCATCATTAGATTGCACTGTATAAGATTCGGTACAAAGCCTACCTAAGCCAAATCCAACTTATAAAACAGGTTAACCTATCATTCAGAAGTACGACACTACGATCTTCTCATTCCTGTCCCCAGCCAAAAGAAACAATGCATTCTAATCTTTCTGTTCATTTATTTTTCCATTTATATTAAAGGCATTTCAGAAAGAAAAACGTTATCTACAAATTTCTTGCAAATCCAAATAGACAATAGGGACATTTTTTTGAGTAGCATACAGGACCTGAAATATGTTTCTGATACCTTGCTTTAAGTAAGAGTTTGTCGAAAGTTATCGTTACCCAAAATGGGCTGGGACAGATCCAAAGAAAGGATTGTCGACATATTGCACACGTTTTCTTTTTCGTGCTTTGGCTCCAAGCTGCAATACACGATAGACAAAAGCAATGATTACAATTGGACAGTAACCCGAAAGTTTGATGTGCAGTTTCCTTATCCTTTACAACTTCAAAACATATAGCACATTCTTTTCCACGAGAAGTTTCCATGAGTGACTGTATTTTACATTTCCACTGAATATCTTCCTCGTTGTAAGTGTTGTTGTTTGTGCACGAAACCAGATGCTTTTGTTTCGCGAATTCAGTTTTTAAGACATTCGTTGTGTTTTTTTTAACATTTAACTCTTTCAAGGACAGATTCTTGTTGGAAGGTTGAGTCGAAGCATTACCAACCTTTGAATCTTCATTAGCAATACCAACCTGATCGTTTTTATTGTGAGTTTCAAGTGTACCTTTAGCGTCTTTCTTCTCTCGCACGCAGCCATCTTGATGGTTATTCCGTGCTTTGCTTCCAGCCGACGTGGTATTCTTTTGTCTCGTGTTGTTTTTAGCTCTTTTGGAGTCCAATGTGTTCCGTGACAACAGTTTCTTGTTTGCATCTATTGCAACGTCGTCGTTAATCTTCGAAGCTTTCGTAACTTTTTGACCGTTCATTTCACGACGATCTTCTTGATTTATATGCAAAAGACGATTTGAATTTATGGTCTTCTGCCTAGACGGCTGGCGATTGTTCTTATGACTAGCTGGCGTTGCAGTTGTGAAACCGGGTTGTTTCAGTGGCAAGAAAAGGGAACAAACTTCCGAAGTAGAATTAGATGACGACACTGAAGAAGATAAATTTGTTCCTTGACTTGTGATATCTTGTTTAACATATTCCAGTAAGTTTCCAAGAATATCCAACTTAAAAGATTGGTATGCTATATTCTGTTGTAGAGAATCGAATACTGATGACGTGTCTTCTGCAGACGTCTTATTTCCAGCAAGTAACGCAAGTTGTTCCATAAGTTCTGCAGGCAACTCCCTCTGTAGATTTTTACTACAACTATTGGTATCATTGTTACTACTTGTATTAGCATTACTTATAACTGAAGTGTTATCATTTTGGCTTGTTTTCTGGTCTTTAACGCTACCTTTACAAGACGAACATGTTAAAATCTTCTGCTTATTTGTAGGACGTGGTCTTATTGTCATACTTAAACACTTTGGACCAAAATCATTTTGCATGTTTAAATAAATAAATTGTTCAAAACAGAAGACTCCTAAGAAGAATTGTTTAACCACGTTCCTGAAATTGAAATAACATCAGTCTACGTAATAGAGCTGTATATCTATTCTGTGTCTAGTCGTTGGTAACTATATTTGTACATTTCTTGCTTTATGGACTGGTAAAATTGTGACTCTTGGGAATTTCAATTCTTTTACGGAAATGTCATCTAAAATAAAGAAATTTGAAGGTTAGCTTCGATCGTCTTTGAATTATTATTGTTATTAGCTTTTTTTTGTCACTATCTTTCTCATCTATAACAGCACATTCATGAAAGGTTCCAATTTTAAATTTTCATTTCATTATATTTTAAGAAAGTGGTTGTTGTTAAGCGATTATGAACAAGGATTTTGTTGTCTCAGAAACTCCAGAAATTATACATTTTAATTGTTGTTTCTTTAATTTCTCTTCGTGGTTTCAAATGGCACTATTATACATTTATTGATTGTAGCTGTGATTGAATCTATTTATGGCTTTAAGCGTCTTTGACTCAGACCTTTAAAACTATTGTATTCAAGTTATGTTTAAAAGTACATATGTACGTTTCTTTATTATAATCGGTATATTTTTAAGGCTGTTCTGTTTCTGAATTGAAAAAGTCCTTCAATATGCCCCACGTGGTTTCCAAGCTAGTTCTGAGCCATTTACAAACAAATTCTCTATTGTAATGGTTTGAAATAATATGAATTCATAAAGATACAGAATGAAAATAAAGATTTCTATAGTCAATACCAGCAATTTTTGGGGTTTACTATGAAGATGATAGTTCATCTTGAAACGTCGGATGAAGTATGACTAGCCGATTAACTCGTGAAATTCAGAAGGAAGAAGTACAATATAGTGGATTGCTACAAAGTCTAATGAAGTTCTACAATACTTCGACTTACAAAATTACCAGGAATTTAGCACTTAAGAAAAAAATAGACAAATAAGTCATCTGCAAGCACCTTACAATAGACAATATGATTTTTAGTTTGCTCCTGAAATTGTGTGTTCTGTATAGGCCAATATAGGGAAGGCTGGCATGGACATATGCTGGAAGCAAGTTGTCCCGGTTAAATACAATACTTTAACCGATGCTCTTTGGATATTCCCCCGGACGAGAAATCACCATGTTCAGTACATCATTTCGTATCTGATTTCCAAGGTCTAGAGGCGTTAAACCCAGTTAAAGACTACTTAAACGAACAAATAGAAGTTAAGCTAACCCAACCCAACTCAAAAAGTAGCCATTTTAACTACCGGTATATCAATTTGTTGTGTTGAATCTATGTACGGGGAAGATCGATATTAGGGAAAAGACCTGGAAATTACTTTGTTAAATCAAACAGAATTTTAAAGATATTATTCAAAAAATGAAATAAATTAGCATTTAAATGTAAATTCTTTACATGTTGTATTATGTCCTTCATTTGTTAGAAACAGTTCAGTTAATATCCGAGCTGTGTTCGTTTAGTCTTTTCTATATATATTATGGCTCTGAGTAGGTACGTACGAATGTGTTTTCTCTTCACTTCTCTTATGCTCGAAAACGTGTGACATGCTTTGCATAAATTCTCGAGGGGGTGTAGCAAAGAAGAGTGGGTGAGTGGGCGGGTAGATCCACTGTCTCTAGTTTCGCGTTGTATCCGTTTGGTAGCTCTTAATTCGGAAGGGAAGCAGGGAGGAAGAGACACCAGGCGTAAGGGAAGGGGACATCGCGCTCTTATAAAAGCAAAGTAGGAAAACGTGACCGTGTTTCCAAAACTAACGAAAACGGTTCCTGTTTTTAGGTTTTCGGAAGGTTTTATGTGTGTATGTGTGTGTGTATAGATGTAGATGTCCGGAAGTAACAGAGGAAACGAAAGGGTTTGCAGAGAGATGGTAAGGGTAGTGGTAGTTCGGGGGATAGAGAGGATGCTGTGCGGACTCTGTGAGTGGAGGAGATACCGGAAGGATGACGCCAAGGTGAGGGAAAAGGGTTTTATTTAGGAAACTCCGTGGATGCTACTGGAGTTAAAAGGATGAGGATGCTCCCCAGAAGCAAGTTCCAACAACCGACATCTGTTTAGCGAGGACTTAAGACAAGGTTTACCCCTGATGTCTTTCATTAATGAACGTCCGCCAAGGGGCAAAGGTGTATTAGTGTTCTGGCAGGGATATGAGAAGAAGGGGGGAGTTTGCGCTTTATAGAAATTGTGTTCCTAGCTGTGCTTGTTCGGCCTATTACAACAACTCAAGCACATCGTAGCTACTCTTTAAGCTTACTCATAAAATTTGCCTGTTCAGTACAACGTTTCACATGTAAACTTCTATAACGGTAAGAAAATATTAGTATTCATCTGTGCCTAAAGCGGAGCTGTAGCAATGTAAGTTTTAAAACTGGTGTAAATATTTAGTTAGTATAGGTTTCTCTACTTAAATTTTATAGTATTTATTTGCGCTCACCTTCTAGAGGAAAATTCAGTTCTGAACCCGAACGTTAGGTGAGGTGAATTGGTATTAACACCCTAATAGAGTAACCGGTTAATAGTGTTAAAAGCTCACGTGGACGAGATGGGTTTCGAATCAACGACCCCTGCTATTAGAATCAAGCACGTTACCCCATGACTACCGCAATCCCTCGAAACGTTAGGTTAGGTGTATTACGGATCACAAAAGATCAACGGGAACGACAACGTAAGTACATAGTTTTCAAGTGAAACTAATGAGCATCAGACATTTTTAATTAGATTCTCCAATTGTAAATACTGTCATTTTCATGAAAATGTTCATCATTTCCACGCAATCTTTGTACTTGTCTTCCAATATACTAAACAATATAAGTTCCTAATCATAATTGTATTATAGTTGTTTTAAAGTCGTTATGTAGTCTTGGTAATGACAAAGCTTACCTTTACGAAATATAGTGGTGAGACAAACAGAAGAATAGGATTTTGAGGGGGAAACAGAGAACAAATAAAAGGAACAAAATCATAAATTTTAACAACACGCCTCTTCATAACCATGATCAGAGTAAGAAAAATGTCGGGATTACGTACAAAGATTTGGAAAGATTTCTTTTAAACCTCTAGAACTACACTGAGGCACGAAAATAAACACCTCTGACTAGAGATGAGTAATAGCCAATGTCTTTTGGAGGTCTGCAGCCTATGTTGACTCTATTTCTTTATCTCCGGGACAGTCAGTCCATTTTTCCCATTTGTCAACATCTTCTGAACGAGGAAAGGGGGAGTGAAAGTTGGTAGAAGAAGGATAAAGAAGAAGAAGAATGGGCGGAAAGGAGAAAAGGAAAAAGAGGGGGAAAAGATGAGCTGCATTTAAGGAGATAAACTAAGTAAAGACAGCCAACGACAGTGCGGAGTGAGAAAAACGACCTTGATTATATGGCGGCACAAGGAAGAGGCATAATTTTTGCTCCGATCTATCTTCCTGAATGATGCATTATTCGTTTGCTGTATGATAATTACCGAGCAGGAGAAAAAAAAGTTAATTTGACTTTCTGGGTTGTATTGTTTAAGTTTCTTGCGCTTAACGCTGGGAGTTTTTTCTTTAAAACTGTTCGTCTAATAAGAAATGATCTGAGAAGGAAGAAAATTCTGCGTTATAAGCGCAGAGATTAGCAGTAGGAGCGGATTATCACCACCTAGGTTCTTTGTATCTTTTCCCCCAAGCTCGAAATTTCAGTTTGAACTTGTTATGATGAGAGATATCACCAGGAGCTTCGTTTTCGTTCGCTCTAAAAGAGGCTACAGTTTAAAACTTGAAACATTTTATACGTAACCTTGTAATTGGAGACATTTCTCTAATTAGTGGATTATACGGGATTTTGAAGTTGCGGAAGAGAGTGTAAAATTCTAATATTCATTGGTACAATACCAGTTTTACGTGTCACTTCAGTACAAAATAAATGCAGGCTGCACAATACGCTGTCTAATGTCTAGAGCTTAAATTGTTTATTTAAAGGCCTCAGTATTAACAGCGTAATGTATTTATGTCCTTTTGGGAGTATCGTTAAATTGTTCTTAAAAGCAAAAAAGTGTTTAATATCAGTATCGAGGTTCAAACTTAGTATCGGTATTAGGTATAGAGACATAAAACTTAGCACTGGTATTAATTATCGAGGCTGGAAGCCTGGCATGGGTATCAAGTATCGAGATTTAAACATAGTATCGGTATCACGTGTCAAGATGAAAGTTTAGTACTGTATATCTACATTGAGAATCAAAAACTTAATATAAACAACGAGTATTATAGCTGAAGCTTTGTACCGGTATTGACGATAGAAATTACAATATCGATTTCCTAGCTCAAAACAATATTGGTGTAGAGAAATTATAGTATCGTCGTTTCTCCAAATTGTTTGGCAAGTTAAGTTCGCATTGACGTCACTGTCGAACATGTGAGCTAACTCGTCGTGTAGTGAAAACTAAAGTATTACTGCACGTGTGTTCGATATGTACGAAAAAATAAGTACAACAGGCATTTAGTATTGTTTACAGTTATTTAACAAGTTATTCATAATAATCTTATAGAATACTTGTAAACATTTATAATCTATATTAAAAGATTGTAAATGCATGATTAATCATCAACGGAACATATTAATTATTGAAGTTATAATTGTTTAAAATGTTTACATATGTAGCAAAAAGTAGTTCACTTCAGAATTGTAGACCAGCACGAATTAATCTGTTGTCAACAAAATTCTCTGAATGAGTAATTTAATAGAAAATGATATGAAAATCATTTACAAATTATTCATGCTAATGTGTACAGATTCTAAGTCCTTGAGATCTTATATCGAAGATATAAGTTGACATTCTATATTGTGAGTATTCGTGAGCAACATCGTGGTATAGTAAAACAAATCAATTATCATTATGAGCGATTACTTACAAGTATATACTCAAATTATGGTATTATTAATTACATTAAGCACTTTATGAAAATGTGTTATAATAAAACACTATTGTCTATAATTCTTAATCACGAATTGTGTGCGTGTGAAGCCTCAAACATTTGAGATTCCTCAAGATTATTCATCAGTGGCAATATTGTATTATCTTTGTCGCAATTATGTCCATATTTTACATCTATTTTATTTGCTTAATGTAATCGATTGATACCGTTTACATGCAAAAAAGCCAGTTTCGTTTTTTAAACTTCTATCATGAAGTGCTATACAACCAGTACGAGTCGTGATAGCTTGTTGTGTAATTGGTTGTATCTATTGTTATTACGTCACTGTAAACCTGACCTATCAAAAGGGGTGTAGTGTACACTCTAGAAACCAACAAGTACATTTTAAGGCATTTATTCGGTATATGGCATCCACTTTCTTGAAGCCTCTCCAGATTCAAGTTATTTGAATTTTCCTACTAGGTTAGGTTAGAATACGTTAGGTTAGTTTACAATGGGTTAAGTTACGTTAGAATATGTTAGGTTTGTTTAGGTTAACGGACACCTTGGATGCCCCATATCGAACTTAACCCTATTTTAAGAAGTAAATAAATGAAAATAAAAATAAAAATAAAACACAACACAGGCGGAAATAGTGATTACAACGCCGCCTCTAGTCGGCTAATATCTGATCTCGTTTCCCATCTTCTCTTTCATGCGCTGCACTTTTACCGTTGATGGTAGTTCATGCAGCAACAGGCAGCGTTGATGGCAGCTGCGACAGCACAGGGTACTTATATCAACCCAATGGCCGCTCTTGCAACACAGATGCCCCACGCAACTCTCAACGGTATGGCCAATCCCGTCGTCCCACCCACATCAGGTAAGTGTAATGTCTTTCTTAATTCAGTGTTATTTCTGTTGTTAGAAAAATCAACAGTTTATTAATAACGTATCTTATTACTTTAAGAGTGAAGAATAATTGTTAAAATGGCAGGAAACAAATATTAATATACCAAGAAAAAGTTTCGATAGTGTTAGGGTTGATTTTCTTGCAAGCGTGCCTTGCTTGTGATTTGGGTGAGTAGCCAATTGAAACATGTGTTACACGTAGAACACGCAATAAAACATGCGTTTCAATTGGCTACTCACCCAAATCGCAAGCAACGCACGCTTGCAAGAAAAGCAGCCCTCAGTGGTAAATTTTACTGTTATATTGCAGAAACACTTTGGTCATTGGGCGCATTCAACGGACTAAGGTACCACTAAGCGCTGAGAGAGCATTTTAATGGTACTGGTTGCTACCTATAGGCAAACCAATAAGATTCAAGAGCTCTCTCAGCGGTTAGTGCTACCTTAGTCCGTTGAATGCGCCCATTGTTGCAATACGTTTTAGTTTATAAACATGTGGGCTCCAAAGGTTTAAAATAAAGCGACAATTCTATGTTATATATGACATTTCGCTTATTCCTTAGAAATCTTGAGAAAGTTACAAAGTTGAGTTGACATCCTATATTGTTTACAGAAAAACGTAATAAACTTGTCATATTTTGACAAAGAAACATTAGCAAAGCAACACTCTGCATACTTCATCCTTGCCTCTCATTACCTTTAATTGGTTTTTGATTAAGTACATAACTCCAATATTTCGTCTAAATAAATATTGGAATTTTCTGAAGAAATTGAATGAGAAAGGTGTCAATAAGGATGGAAGTAATCTAAAATCTATATGTGAACATTTTAAACACCACTTATACCTATACCGGATATAATACACATTGTTTCTCATTCGTACTATACGCAGCAGATGCGTAAATAAATATTTGTTTATGGTATTTGAAGTGTTTGTTATTAGAAGAAATATATTTAATATTGTAAAGTTGTGAACTTAATGCAACAAAACCTAATGTAGCTTACTTAACTATATCGCAGATCCAAACAATCAACAGGTCGGTGAATATCTAAAGAGCAGCCTATATTTATTTACAGGTAAGCTACATTACAACAGTCGTATACTATCATAGGCCAACTTAGGTTCTTTTTGCTCAAAGCAATATTGTATTCCTTAAACTTTCAAGTCTTAACTTATCATATATGCAATCTATATTCACAGTTGAAGTCTTTTGTGAAATAATAACAAATATTTCACGTCTAGAAATATCTAAGCAAACTTTCATACATTTTAGAGTAAATCCAACAACTACGGCTTGCGCATATCCATCAATAATCTTTTTCGGCATGTGCCAACGAATTGAATACTTTCTGCCCACAGCAGTATTGTATTCTACATGGCGGGTATTAAGGCTCTATAGCTTTACGGCTGCCCTTTGGATACTCCCCGAATCTTTCAAAACAGTTTTTGTTAGGTTAAGTTGGATTGGGTTAGCTTAACTTACATTAATACAGCTTAGCTTAACTTACATTAATATAGATCCATCTTTAACTGAGCTTGACGTCTCTAGGTAATCGAAATCAGATCTTAAATAATGTACTGAACATGGTGATTTCTCGTCCGGGGAAGTTTCCAAAGAGCATCCAGGTTTCTTTGCAATCAATCAAAATAATTGACTACTGAATATTGTTAATTAATAACATTCATTCATTTGTTATTTTGAATTATATTAAGGTATTGTTAAACACAATCAAGACAATCGTATACATTCACAAACTAAAATACGATATGAAGTATTAATATACAGAATCAAGGATGTGGGTGGAGCCTCAAAAGCAAAGTTTTGAAAAAAAAGAAAAAAGTGTTTTGAAAGGTTTTCATGTGATTCCTTCACTTGTAGCTATTTTGACAAGGTGTACAAATAGCTACAGATACAGGAAATATATGCAAGAAGAGTCCACCTAATGGAATACTGAAATGTGAAACCTTCACACTGATTTCTTTCAAAACTGTGGGTTTGTGGTTAAATCATTCTTCCACCTAACTCCTCAATTATACAAAAATGATGGAAGTCGAAAATGAGATATTTAACATGTACATGATAGTTATGCAGATTCCCAAATCACATACATGCAATACATTTGAAAAGGTAGCTAGCCTAGCTTTCGACGGGAAGGGAGACGAATTAAACAGTATAATCTTGTAATACGTAACGGTAAAGCATAAAGTTATTCAGTGTTTGCGAAAATAGTGGGAAAAGTTGTAAATATGAGTTGTGTAGCTATTACAGCTGAGACCTGTCAGTGGCAATATTTTTATATTATTTATTATCAGATAAATTTGTCTTTAAGTTTCCTACGGAAACCAGTAGTGAACTTTGAGTTTCTTGCATGTATTTTGTGGTAGAGAATTCTAGTTTTGAACTACGGATACAGTGAATGACTTAGAAAACTTATCTCATAAATGGAGAAGACCGAGTAATAGATGTTTATACGTAGATAAATCTTATAAAAAGCAAATGTGAATCTTCCATTCATGTAGTGTAAACTAATTTGGGTAGAATTGGGAATTTACTTCTGATTCATTTTATTTAATTTATTCTTTATTTTTACGTCGCTTTCTCTGTCCTAAAATTCCATTGAGGGCAAACATTAGATCGTATTAGTTTCGTGCTTTTGTTCTCTGGCATAAACAATTGAAGATTAAGACAACTAAGTATGCAGAATTTTGATCATGTCAGTATGTATAAATTTAATGAACAGTTGAAAATATCATAAATATTTGCCGTCATCCACTTAGTATAAACATTGAAGCCTAACCACCGGTATGTGCAAATCTAAGTTTTCTCAACGTACAAAATGAAATTACAAACGTTTTAGTTCTAATTCTGTTCCTACAAACATTTACCCTATAGTTTCAACTTTGTACGAGAAATTCTAGTGAATGTATATAGATTAGTTAACGCATCTTCTTTCTACCAAAACCAATAGAAGATAGTAATAAGTTCAGTTTATCTTTTGATCCAATGATTTGGTCATTTGTTAACATTTAGAAAATAACAGAACAGCATTTTCATAATCATGTGCTTAAAATAGATCTTTTTTGTCTAGTTTTTTTTCATTTAATATTTAAGCTATGATGTACACTCAGAGTAATGGAAAATGACCGATAAATTGCACTATCTGGCAACACTGAGGCTTTATTTGATATAGATTTGAAACAAACTTTCCATATATTGTACCTCCTCTGTGTAATATCTCGGTGTTGTCAGATTTTGCAACTTTAGAACTTAGAAAAATGTTTTTCATTTGTTTTGTTCTATGAATCTGAATATGCATGATGTTCGAGAAATCATTCTGCTCTTTTTTAAAGTATTCACTATGATAACAGGAAGAGGATCTTATGGAAGTTAGATTGATAGTAATAGTGGCTGGACAAAAATAATAAAGGGGAAGGGATTAAAGTGGGACTAGTTGATCTAAAACAAAAGAATGCGTAGGTAAAGATAGATTTATAAGAAACCAATGTGCAATGACTTTCCGAACAACCCTATAATAATAATAATTTGTTTCCTGTAAAACACGAAACACTTTGTCAGCTAAAACAGTATAACGTTTTAATGCAACTACATGAAACTCTAAACACATAATTCCAAATTAAGAACATTCGTCAACTAATAGCAGAAATACAGGATGATGCGAACACATGACTTCTATAGTATTCTTTGAAAGGGATCGCTGGGAACATTAACTGAAAATGCATTTGGTTCTCACCTATTTTATTTCCCAACTTGTCCCCTTTCATATCTAGTGTTACATATCATTACTTCTCAAAGTTTATGATGGGTTAGGTCCTTCCCCTCCCTCACCAGAAGATCACGTTTAATCGTAATTATATTACTTGTAACATTGAATATCCATTGCAAAACTGCATGCATCTACCCATATATGTTCATTGAGTGGCCTCTATTCCCATTATTGGCAATTACCCTTGTCATTATGCAGTTCGGGATATGATGATGGATGATCAGATTGTTCTTATAAACAATACAATCTCTCTTTTTTTTTAGATGAATATTTCTTTTTTATGGATGATGTTTCTTTAATGAACGCTATCAACAATATGAACCAGGTTAATTTTTAATGTAGTTTTTTCATCACAAATGCCATTAGCAGTTAAAAGTTTATTTCCTAAAAGAGAATATTATATGCATTTCCAGTGGTAAAATTCAGATGACAATGAAAATGTACACTCTGTTTGGATTTGTTCACCAGCAGCGACAATAATTTATGGCTAATATTAGTGGTGAATAAAACCAGTTAAATTGACTATCTATTTTCTCTATTGTACAAATATCATCTCAAATATTACATAAATATACTTAAATGTTTAGTACATTTAATTCTCAAACGACACTAACGAATTCAATTCACTCGTAAAATGTATTAGCATTAATCACTTGAAACCAAACTGGACGTAAAATCACGCACTTTGTTTGCATTTACTCGGTGAGAAGAATTCACTTACTGCTTGTTTAGGAA
The DNA here is from genome assembly GCA_022664845.1 of Lepisma saccharinum. Taxonomy (NCBI): domain Eukaryota; kingdom Metazoa; phylum Arthropoda; class Insecta; order Zygentoma; family Lepismatidae; genus Lepisma; species Lepisma saccharinum. The sequence continues at coordinate 5,121 of JAGDQP010004635.1, read as the reverse complement.
ATACAATTCTGTTTTAAGGTGTCGTTTCTTGCGTCAAAGGACATCTTCCGGGAGAAATAATTTGTAGGATACTTTGGTTAAAATTAAAATTAAAAATATTCTTTATATAAACTGAAAATATTACTTAAATTCCAACTACAATAATGTACTCCGCAATCACTTGAAGTGTCTTATACTATGAGAATTTATTCAGTTAATTCTGTTCAGTATATTTCTACTTAACCATATCCGGTTTAGCGTAGTTCCTCAAATTGATACTAGATGGAAGGTAAAGCGATGTAAATAAAGAAGTCCTACTGTTTTTCTTAGAATAGGTAGAAAGACAGAATGTGAGAATATTTGGGAAATTTTTAATGTCAAGGTCTTACCCTGGAGTCCTTGGGAATTGAATTTATTTGTAAGTTTCTCTGACTAAGACCCAAATAGGGTAGGGTACGGGGGTAAAAAGGAAGTCAGTTAGGGTATAATTTGGAAGATATGATCGTAGTGTAACTGAGGAAACATCTTTGGTAAAACGTTAGTTAGGATGGTTGGCAGATGGATTTATACGCAGAACCTTTCGAATACAACGTTGCTCTAGCAACTTGTTCTGGTACCCTTCGTGTTTTATGTCTAGCGAGTAGCATACAAAGGAAACGTGTATTTCCCAAGTGAAAAAAAAAATAAGCAAAATAAGCTGTATTAATTAAAAATATATGTCGGATATCTAAAAATTAGTATCCTATTACATAATAACTTTTAATTTCCGTAGTTTAGATGTAGGTCTGACGCTGCTCACGTAAGTAATGTGTAAGTTGTGTCTACAGATAATCGTTGTCAGTATTGGATATATGTATGTGTGTAGAACCCAGATATCTCTATTCGCAAATTGTATTCGTAAAAAAAAAAAAAATCTTGTAAATACATATACTGTCTACCAAAAAGTACTTGAGATACCCCATAACAACAGGATAAGAAACACCCACGCCTAAACAACCTAGGTAAATTACTAAGGAAAGCATATGTGAGTTAAATAACACGTGATATAGAGCTCACGGAGGCGTTGTCGGTATCTTACCTCCACGACTGTCTAGTTGCACATCTGCGAAACTCAAATCGACTCCAATATGCTTACCTAATACCCCACAAGCTCGAACATTTCGGCAAAATAATCTTATGGGTAAGTCCTATTTCAGGAACTCCACAGCCCCCATGATGTTCATAATATCTTAATATGGCAGTAGGGCAGTGAAATTCAGTTATGTTGAGGGACAAATTGAAATTCAGTTATGTTGAGTGACGAATTGAAATTCAGTTATGTTGAGTGACGAATTGAAATTCAGTTATGTTGAGTGACGAGTTGAAATTCAGAGGTTTACGTTGTAATTAGCGTGTGCGAATGTTTTCATTCCAAATCTTAGCCATCTGACTGAGATTTTTCCTAGGTCACAACAGTAAATGCTGGGATGGTACCTTGAATAAGGTCAGAGCCTTGGGCTGTATCTGGAGATTGTTAAATAAATAAATGCATTAGTGTGTTGTACCGTGCTGGTGGTTGAGCGTGGGACTGCTTCTCATAGAATAGCGTTTGACGATATTGACGATAGATATGGGTGTTATACCTTGAAGCAGGTCTATAACCTGAAGGCCCTGAGCAAGGTAAACCGATAGTGGTTTGCCACTGCCTACCGTCGGATGCAGATGACGCCCTCAGGACGGGACCTACAGTTTAAATTGGACTCTGAAGTACTTGTATCCCCACCAGATATCGAACCTGAGAACCCTTGATTACATCGCAGCGACCGTTAGCACTGATCCACTGGTGACACCATAATGATTCATCTGTTAGTCACTATTCACAGCACTGTGGCAGCAGAACACAATAATATTCTAGGTACTGAAATGGTCTCAACACCATCTTGAACCCTTGTAATTCCTAAGATTATACTCTTAGTTATGTGATGATTTCGCCAACTAGTCTAGCCTGCTCATAACCCTCTATCGAACACTTGTAGAAAGAACTGGACCTCTGGGTCAAGTCCAAGGCGACACCTACCAGGAGGAATACAAGAATATTTTTATTGCAGTCCTTTGCCAACTTGTGGAAAGTTTACCTCAAATAATAGCTATCTTGATATGCCATAAAGGCTAAGGAAGGTACCCAATTAACACCTGGTAGACAGTGTATAATAAGAATCCAAAGTGTAGAATCCGGTTGTTATCGATGCTATTGTATAACTTGAATAAGAATATGGTCCATGTTTTTCTGGGTATTGTCTAATGTGTATGACACAAAGTCGACTGAAATATAATATTCATGATTGATTACGCAAAGCAAGGAGGGTAGTGTCATAGT
>JAGDQP010004634.1:23261-83661 GCA_022664845.1 Lepisma saccharinum | reverse complement strand
CTAGATGGCGCAGTGAATGTAAGTCTCGTCGTAAAAGATAACAGATTACCTGTGTTGCCAGTACAACATTTGAAAAAACAGACAAAAACAACAGAGAGAAATTCTATTTAACACCAGGAGACAATAGCAAATTCTTAGGGCTGATTTTCAAATACGTTTGTGTTGCTTGCGATTTGGGTGAATAGACAGTTGAAAGACATGTTACAACATGTAATAAACACACCACAAAACCCCACGTGTTTCAATTGGCTATTCACCTAAATCACAAACAAAGCAAGCTTTCATGAAAATGATCCCTTACCGAGCCGCTGTAGCTCAGTGGTATGTGGTCCAGATTGCTGAGTCACTAGTGCGATAGTCTACCGCCCCAAGGATCGTGGGCTCGAATCCTGCCTCGGGCATGGAAGTTTGTGAATATGTTTTAACAATACATACAACACAGTTTTGAACAGTTGAGAACATTACATAATAAAGCCGCTTAGGTCAAATTAAAAAAAAAATGTTAGAGCGTTCGCGTAGCATTCGGGAGGTCATGGGTTCGATCCCAGTGGACGACCATCATGACAGGTTTTTTCCAGGTTTTATCCTCAGTCACACCAGGCAAAGGCCGGAATGACACCTTCAACATAGGCCCTGGTAAATCCTTTCCCCTTCCCTATCCCGCCTTGAGCTTTAGATGCCTAAAGGCCTTAAATACATAAAATTCAATAGCAAATTATTTTTTAAAGTAATGTTTCTATTAAATAATAAAGTATTTAATGAATATTAACGTGATATTAAATATGTCGATTATTGTTTGACTTCCAATTAGTATTTGAACGCAAGCCTGGAAGTAGAAAAAACATCGGCAAGTAGTAAAACATCGCAACGCGTTGGTTTCGCTTTTCGGAAGCCCTGGGTTCAATACCAGAAGCCAACCATCCTGATTAAGGATTTCCAATGTTTTCCTGAGACGCACCAGACAAATCCTGATAACGTATCCTTAACTACGGCCTGCACCCTTTCCTCTACCCTATCACGGCCAGAACCATGCAGAGATGAATTAATCAAATTCGGGAAGTAAGTAGGAGGAACTGAATTCTTATTTTCGACCTTGAGGAAACTTTGGCTCAGGCCGAAGGAAGGATGATGAGAAACTTTGTGGAATGAAGAAAGTGGAAGGAACCCGGAGAACCCCGTGAAAAGTGTAGACAGTGCAAAAAGGAAATCTAGTGTTAAAACAGTAGTCCTGGCAACGATACCTGAAACACCTGTGTATAGAATATTATCTAAATCAAAACAGGGTAAGAAAGTGGCGCATTAAAAAATCAATAATCCAAACCAGTTTCGAAAGAAATGTACTTTTTTTTACACACACATTGCGCATATAACAAGTGTATTTGAATATTTCACCATTCAATATTACATGGAATAAAACGTTTTTTTTTTACCTTTAGTTTTAAGAGGCACGAAAAAGATAATGTTTTAATAATAATAATAATAATAATAATAATAATAATACAGCCGCCGTGATTATGAGGCCTCCGTACCAACGCTGCGTCTGTGTGTGTGTGTTCTAATATTTTTATATTGCTGGACAAATGACAAGAAATAATGAAATTTTCAAAAGCGACCCCAATAATACTTGTGAATGTGAATGAAATGAACTGCCTGATATTTTCACTGTTTATTTTTGCTAAGAAATTAGAATACCCGAAATTGCATAGGCGTATAAAGTCGTAAATTACGCGAATTCTAATTTCTCATAGATAATGTCAAAATCTCAGACAGTTCATTTTATTCACATACCCAAATAATACTGGGCCGTTTTCCGAAATTTCGTTATTGCTTTTCATTTGTACAGCATCCTTAAACATATGAAACCTCACACACACAAGAAGCAACGTTGGTACGGAGGCATCTTAATTTCTCTCACTTCGGAACGGAATTTGGTGCTCTCATACTGCCGGCAATTTGGCCTCAAGTTTTCAAGGGGTTTCTTCAGTCCCACAAGGTGAATGTCAGGGTGGTACCTCAACTGAAGGCTTGACCGATTGATACGTAAACTTAGTACGTAAAGCATTAAAGTCATCCTCAAGGCTGGATTTAAAAAAGCGTTTCGTGAGCATAAATAAGTCATACAACTGAAAATTATCTTAGTCCCTGCTTTTCTTGAAAACATATGAGGAGCCACAAATACAAATTATATAAAGTTTAATGTGAGCTATTACTGGCGTATAATGTATGGGCTTAGAAAATGACAAAATATAGTAAACGTAAAAAAGTGTACAAAAGTGTACAAATATGTACAGTAGGTGAGAATAAAGTATACCAGATATAGTGTCTCGTTTGTGCTAAAAGATGTTCACATTGTGCACCAAGAAAAATAGTGCTTTAAAGGTGCTGAAAAAGTATATGCAAATCATTACAATTTTGCTTGGAACACATTCGAACACTTTCACAGCATTTTTTTACATAATTCGTACACTTTTAAAACAGATTCCCGCTTTTGAAAGTGCCCTGAAAGTGTAAGAAAGTGTTTTTTTTTACAGTGTAGGTTATAGCGAGTGAACGAGAAGTTCTCCGTGTTGGCTAGTGAGTCCCCCGCGAGCCCCCAGTTTCCCGTGAGGCTCGGAATAACGGAGAATTAGGATATTACAGCCAGTAGTAGCAGTCTGAGCTCACGATTGTGTTCGTGAAAGGGCCTCAGTTAAGTTCATTTGGCCCGGGCCAAGGCTTGCCTTACGCCGTCACTGAATATATCTTTGAAAGAGGTAACACTGAAAAATCTGTATACGTCACTTCTACTCTATTATCTAAACCTTTCTCCTAGCATATTCGTATGGTGTTATTTTGTTGAACTATCAATAGCTTCAAGTGAGAGGGATAAGCAGAACTCCAACTCAGAATGCCATACTGAAGTATACTTTGTATGTACAAGAGCATAATGTGTCATACGTAAAATTTTCATACTAACAATATTTCTAAGTTGAATAAATTTGTATGATAGTTTTCGTAAAATTTTAGTAGTGTATTGTGGTATGTGTGAATACAATTTTAAATTCTTATCAATAATTATACCTAAATATTTTTACATTTTCTTCGTTAACAAGAACATTGAATTTACAATAATTGTATTTTTTTTACATTTATGTGGTTCTAGTATTACGTTTAGAGCCTGTCCAATCGAAAATCTCGAAAAAGTTACGTATCTGGGGTTTTCACAGTTTAGTACAAAGAGATGATCATTAAGCCACACATTTATTAATGAAGTTCAACTTTTATGAATGTTTCCGTTCATGCACTTCCACTAACATTAATTGAGATATCTTCCGCAAATGATTGAATGTGCACATTTAACTAGCATAAAACTGGTCCTAGGACAGTTCCTTGAGGAACCCCATATTTTACATTAGTAAAACTACTCATAGAGTCACTTTACTTATTGTGTTCATGCTTTTTTAAACTAATAAGACTTATGAGAAGAAAGCAAAATCATTCAAACGAAATTGATTGAAAATTACCGTTGAAAAGTAGAGCATTAGTTTTGATAACTACAATTACATTGACTCTGCAGACATTTTAAATAATACAAGAAAATCTAAGTAACTTCAAAATTGAGTGGCATTCATACAAAATCTCGTACTAATGATAAGAAAACTAAATGGTAGGATTGACTATGGTTTGTAGAATCTTTGATACAGAAGAATCGATGCATTGTGCGACTGTGTATTTGCGATCTCATTTTTATTTTACGTAAAACATTATTTTGAAATATGTGAATGCATATAAATTATAAACGTAATAAATGCTTGTTCCAAATTACTTAATAAAACTATTTAGATGTTTATTTGTTGATATGATGACTTGATATGCTCATGAAAGTGCTAATATATTGACTTTTTTTCTATCGATTTTCTTTTCCCATGATAAACGCTGCTCATATGCTATTTCTTGCTAATGTACTGAACTTTTAAGTATTGGAAAACGAAAGCCTAAAATATAATCTTTGGCTCGTTTCCTATTTGCCTAAGAGATGGCAGCACCAGCAGCTACACAATATTTGAAACAATCTGAAATAATATGCACGTTTATTAAAACGAACTTTCATTCAGTCAATTGAGTTAAATAAAAGTTTAATTCAAGTGCTTACAGTGAGCACATCGACTTAGTGTACAAAGGAGACTTTTGTTATTTATACAAGCACTCATAAAAACATTTTCAGAATTTTCTCACTTCCTGAGAAACTTTATTTCGATGACAATCAATTCTTAATCAAACTGCAGAACACATCTTTCACCTAAATATTGTCAAATCGATAGACGGTCATATTTTCATTGGAAATGAACCATTCTACAAAAGGAAAAATACGCTTTTCCACAAACGTAAGGAATGCTAAGTCAAAAATCAATCAAAGAAGAACAAGGAATGAAATTAACTTCACGTACGATGTCCCATGGAGGCACGAGATACTCGAGATAATATCTACAACATACAGATAATTAGCTTCTGCTTTCGCCAAACATTAACCTAATTTTCATTCAAACCAAATATAATTCCTATTCCTAGATTTTTCCTTAATTTCTTTATAATAGTCGTCCATTATTTTGTTTTACAAATTTAATTAATTAAATCGAATAAATAGATTCCTTCTAGATTTAAATTTTAACTTCAAAATTAGAGTAATAATAAGATAAAGAAATCCTGTGTAAATCAACAGTGAATATAAATTCCCATACGTCTTAACGATAATCATATTATATACACTTTATGTGCATTTCAAAATTATTATTATTAATAGTAACATTGCTAAATGAGAGCATTTAAATGGCAGGATTTTACTGGTTGTTTGTTTGGATGTTGCGGGGGGTCCTGCTGCAGAGTTCGGTTCGCCTTATCTCAATCATCACTTTTATACTCAACTAATAATCAAATCAAAGGACGAAAGTGTCCTAAGAGACCAGAAGTCCAGTCAGGGTGGCCCTGCGGGCCTCTGACAATTAACTTAATCGGTCGGTCAGCGAGTATAACCACCACGTGGATGAAAGAGACTAACAGTCATTCGCGTTTTTCATTCTACAACATTTTTGAGTGGGCATGGCGTATTTATGAGCCATTGCTTCTCAGCTTTTTTACTTCTTCTACGCCCAAAAAATTAAGAACAAACAAAGTAGAAGTATTTTCAGGAAAGGTAAATAAACAACCTTTCTAGTGCTGTACACAGCACTATCCTTTTCCATCACATTAGCATCTGAGTCCTAATCTTTAAACATCCCTTTCCCGAAGAGTCATTACAGTGGCTATCCATAAGAAAAAGGACTATGAAATATTTTGTCTCAAATCAATAAGTCAATGCAAAAAGCCATAGACAATTTCATTCATTGGTGCAATATCTGGAGATTAAAGCTGAACCCATCAAGAACACAAACCATAGTCTTCTTACGTCGCGACAGCGCTGCACCCATCGAATAGCGTTAAATTCCTTGGATTGATCTTTGACAAACACCTTACTTGGAAGCCCCATCTGCAATACATCACCACTAAAGCATATAACCGCCTCAACCTTATCCGGAGACTGACTGGTACAACGTGGGGGCTGCGAGAAAATGCAGTCATCAATACACAGATTTCTTAGGCCCATACTGACCTATGGACATATTGTCTGGATAGCTGCCGATTCATTTTACTATGAAAAACTCAGAGTACTCGAACGTCACGCTTTGCGCATTGCCTATCGGATCAAGCTTCCCAGTCCCACACAAGACTTATACGAGCGAATGAATTTTCCAAATATACTACAACACTTAGAATCGCTCAGAGTCAAGTTCTTCACAAACCGGCTTCAGACTAATCATCCTCTGCTCAACGAGACAGTGGATACAGCTGTTGATTACGCAAGGTACACTCACATAGTACACCCACCCCTTTCCTTACTGTTTACAATATATCATTATACGATCCCACCAGACCATTCTGACACCAAACTTACCGACTTTTTTCTCAGACACTCCACCGCCATTGATCATTCTATCTATTAGAGCACAGTAGACCTATGTTACTAACAGGACTCCAAATGTCTCCCATCGATGTCCCGGGGCGAGAAGATAACTGCATGTGTCTACTATCGTCCCTAATGTGCTTGTGGCGTCAATCGCATTTCGTTTCATCTTCACAATCACTCTCCCTTTACCTCTAAGAATGTTTCCAGTGTCCTATAACTAATTAAATTTAAGTTGATAAAAAAATAAAATTTTAAAATAAAGAATATCTCCTAGACCACCTCACATTTCGCTTCCAAACAATCCCTCAAACCTAATCCCCAATCGAGGGCGTAACCCTCGGGTGGGTACTAGCTTCGGCTAGTTATAAAAAAAAAATCTGTGAGTATAACTGCCACGTGAATGAAAGAAACTAACAGTCATTTGCGTTCTAAATTTCGTTCCACTTCATTTTTGAATGGCCAAGAGGAAAAAGAGTTTGAGAACATGGCGTATTTCCGAGTCGTTGCTTTTTTAGGTTTTCAACTTGTTTATAATTTTAAGACGTAGAAGAATTTGAAGTACTTCAGTAAACGTAAACGTTGTTCCTAGTACTGTACTCCAGCAGACGATACAGGCTTTTATACCGTAAGAGCTCACCTCCAACTACGGTACGTTATAGATACATGCAATGAGACCGTCGCTGACTTTTTCAAGTGAATGCAGCAAAGAGCACTGCTGTTATATATATCAAGCGCAGAATATGTTTCCTTCAGCAGCTTGAGTACTAAAATATAGATTCCACACAAAACGGAAGCAAAATACTTAGGCGTTACGCTAAACAAAGAAACGAATTCTCAAAACTGAAACTAATTATTCAGGGACTCCTAACGAATCCAATTTTGAAGATATTATTAACAAAAATGAAAGAAATTCTTGAAAACGTGATGAAATGGGTCTCGACTGTACTTACTTTAGGAATTCCAACAAGATAACTTTTTTCCAAACTAACCCATGCAATAAACTTAGCGTCAAAAGAAAATCTTCAATGCCGATTGAATATTCTACAATCAACGGACGGACATCTGTATGTCAGCAAACAACAACCTTTTACACAATTCAAGAAAAGTAACAAAAGCTCAAATTGAAAAGATGCTTAAACAATTGCCGTTCTTCTCAAATAAAAGATGCTTAATGCAAATAAGTCGAAATACTTAAAACAAACTAAAATTAAACAGATGTATAACTTAAGTACGAAGGGAACGAAGTGAGGAAAGTCAATCTTCAAAGAAAGAAATATAAAATGTAAAAATGTAACACGAGGCATTACACAATAATATTCCTGAACCTTATTTCTCAATTACACAAACCTTCCCACAAATAATTGAATTCCTATTCCAAGCCTACAATAGACAATTATATCCTGGCTCTAGCACACACTTCTAATCCATAATATTTTGGACACTAACATGATAATTACAATTTTATCTTGTTAGGTGGGTTTCCTAGCTTCTTGTTTGGGAGGAGGGGGTGTTCTGGTGGTGGTCCGATTCCCGGGATTCCTTAATTTGCAAACAAATTGCAAACTTTTATACCAAATATTAATAAAAACAAAGAACGAAAGTGGCCTAAGTGGACCAGGGGGCCGATTCCCGAACATACGTTACGTTAGACAGAGTGCGAGCGTCGAACTTCAGTCGTTAACGACATTTGATTTGTATTCCTGACCGTTCGTTAACGTTTTTGTCGAAAGCTTGCGACCGTCTAACGTCTTCGTTTTGAGCATGAAGTAGGAAGCGAGAGAGTTCGTCATTCGTTAACGAAAGAAAAAATATGGCCGCAGAGTAGTATACGATCCTTGAAGATGATCTTGTATAAACATTGAATAATAAAATGCCCCTTAAGAGGACGAATGATGAAGGAAATACAAGGGCCGTAAGTAACTGTTAATTAACTATAAATTGCTTTTTAATTTTCTGGATACTACTTGTAATATGACAGGAGACCTACTCAAAATACACTTTCACTACTGGGCCTTTCTTTAGCATGTATCGACAATCTTATTGAAACAAGCTCGTTAGCTAGAACTAAGCTTTTCTCAGTTTGGTAATTACAACTGCCCTTTGTCGTAATTCTTTATATTTGTAGTGTTGTGTGATTTCTAAAAGAGGTACTGGGGACGAGCCTACTTCATTTGGAATTTTAGGATCGAAGACGTTACGATAATTTCACATGCGTCCCAAAATGAATTTATGTCCGTGTTCATAGAATAGAAACGTGATATGATTATATAATTTTTAATGCTCACATGATAATTGTTTACGTACATATTTCATATTATATAAACCTATACTCACTTTACAAGAAATATATCAGCTGTAGATTAGATAAGTTTTGCCAATAAACTCACATTCACCAGTACATTTTCTTAAGTAGTACATAAATATATTTTTTAAAACAGTGTTTAGTTAGTAAAGCACCCTTGTACTCTGTGAGCATATAGTACCCTATATTTGGGAATTGAGAACACAATAGGATCTCACCAGTTTTATAACCCTTGTGTATACTATAGTAGACTTCTTTACAGTAATAGAGTAAATTTAATTTGCGCTTCGTTAAGGTTCGTTATACACTTTATAAAAGTACATTTGAACACACAGAAGTAGGGAGTTTTGCTTTATTCATTCGGACCAAATGCGCAGAGGACACAGTATTCTACACTCGTCAAAAGTGAAAGTATCTTCTTGAGTTTGTCTCCTTGAATATTACTATTCAGAAAAGATGAAAGAAAATTATTAGTGTAATTAATGGTTAATTATAACCCTTGGGTCTTTTTGTTTTTAAGAAAATAAATACATTCTCATGGTAGGCCTATTAGGTAGTCGAGCCGTCAGTGTGTCTCCACCTTATTAGTTAACCGGTTAGGCGGCGAACCTGTTCATATTTATTTATTTTCACCTATTGATCATGAATCACATGAGTTCGTTCATATCAAAACAGTTTGAATTTCTACATACATTTACAGTTTGCATTACTACAGATCATAGGATGGTGAGATGTAAGCTGAAACTAAATACTAGACTTGAGGGAAAGAAGCTTATCAGAGGAGAACCGCCAATTATAGATCTTTAAATTCTTGGAACACACAGACATTTGAATTAGAGCTAAGAAACAGATTCAGCGTCGTGGAAGAGTTAGAGGATGTTGAAGACATCAATATCAGAAATAAAATACTCACTGAGATAATAAGAGAAACAGCCAAGGAAATAGCAGGCATCAAAAAGAAAAAAGAGAGCAAAATGTAAGAAGAAATAAACTCTTGATGAAGAAAATAAGGGACATGAAAGAAGAGGAAAGTTACATAAAGAGGTTCGAGTAGATAGAATAAATAAAACTTTAAGGAAGGAAATAAGAAAGGATGTACGAAGATACAAGGAAAATCTTGTTAGAAATACAATCGAGGAAAACAACAGGCTAAAGAAAACCAAATAGCAGCTCCTGATAGGGAAAAGGCAAATGATTGCATTTAAGAGACCAGACGGGACCTAGTACACAAAAATATTTGAAAATTTCTGCAGAGAATTGTTGTACTCAGAACAAGAACTAGGAAAAGAAAATTATGTATATGTCCCAGACATAATGAAAGAAGAAGTGGATAAAGTACTTCGAGGGGTGAAGTACGGAAAATCGCCTGGAGAAGATGGACTCACAGCAGAGATGTTTAAATGGGGAGTTGAAACAATGAAAGAGGAAGTTGCTAAATTATTTTGAATGTGGCTGAGGAAGAGAGAATTCCTCAAGTAGGAATAATGTTGTTATAATTTTGTTGTACCTGTACAAAAAATGGGACAAAGAATGCGTCGAAAACTACAGACCAATTAGATTACTGTCAGTTCTATACAAAATGCTCACCAAAGTTATTTTGAATCGTATTGAACGGGACATGGATTTTAACCAGGAAAGGGAACAAGCCAGATTAAGTCGTGGATTTAGCACAATGGACCACATACAAACGTTGAATGAAGTTATGGAAAGGACTAATGAATATGTACTTCCACTATGTTTGGGATTCATAGATTTTGAAAAAGCTTTCGATTCGGTCTCCTTATCAGCAGTACTTAAATCACTTGAACATCAAGGCATCGAAAGTGCATACATCAAGTTTCTGCGAAACATTTACTCGAGTGCCACTTCTGTCATAAGACTACATCAAGAAAGGGAAAAATTTAAAGTTGGAAAAGGGGTAAGGCAAGGAGATTCAATTTATCCAAAACTGTTTTGTGCGGTCCTGGAGAGAGTGTTCCAAAACTTAAACTGGGATGAAGTTGGAATAAAGATCAGTGACAAATATCTTCATCACCTACGATTCGCTGATGATATAGTCCTATTTGCTTCAAGTGCAGAAGAACTGCAAACCAGAATGGAAGAACTGAGTAACGAGAGTTCGAAAATAGACCTTAAAATGAACTTAAGTAAAACTAAATCAGTGTTCAATCAACATGCTGTAAAGAAGGAAATACATATTAAAGGAGAGCCAATAGGCATAGTTGATGAGTATGTTTACCTAGGCTAGCTCAAAACATCGAATGCCAAGTTGACGGATGAAATAGGGTTGCCACCTTTTGATGAATAAATTACGGGACACTTGTGTGTACCTGTGTGCGCGCAAAATCTTCTTGTGTGAGCACTTATTAAGACAAGAAAAACAATATACAAAAGTGCCCTCAAGGGTAACACCTGAGTTGCAACCTTCGAATTCAGACTTAATATTTATATGTCAAGTAGAGTTCTATATGTGCGCTTAAAATTTTCATTTCTGGGCACATCGTTATACGGAAAATAGGTCTTCGAAGTTTATGCTTTCTGTTGCACACAAATGCATTCTTTATCGTCGACTGTTGGGTCGTATGTGCGCTTGTGTGTGGACATATGAAGACAGGAAAACGATACAGAAAAGTGAACACCTTAGTAAGACTGCACTCGCAGCCGTGGAATTCAGACTTTATGCGTAGGTATCAAGTAGTGTTCTATGCAGAGTTATTTGTCTATTAAATTTTAATTTGTGCGCACATCGTTACAGGAGAAAATGAGTTATTGAAAATGTACCATATGATCATGATTTTTGCCTTAAGTGACGAAAACAAAATTTTAATTTATACAGTGCATAACACCAAATGTGTGTGCTTTAGTGAACATAAACTTCTCATGTGTACGTACAAGTGAAGATATATGACAGTGAACAATGTTCTTCAGTACATTTAAAGGATACACTTAAAGCAATGATAGAAAATAGAGACTTGACACTTCAATGGTTGTTACGCGTGTCTAAATTGTCTCATGTGCGGTTATGTGTGCATGTGTAATATCTTCTTGTGTGCGCAGTTATTAGAGATGAAAAACAAAAGAAGAAAAGTGCAGTTCAGAGTAACACTCGAATCGAAACTTCGGAATTCTTAACTTATGTTTATGCGCCAACTAGTGTTCCATGTGTACGCTTATGTGCGCCTCATAAGCGCACATAAAAGTCGATGGAAAAATGCCAGCATTTGAATGTGGGGAAGGTAACGTTGGTGATCAGTTTCGTTGATCTAATTTCTCCGTAACGAAGTGCGTACAAATTAAAATTTTATGCTCACATAAGCGCACATGTGGAACATTACTTGGCATATACGCATTAAGTCTGAAGCTTGCGACTCAGTCGTTACCCTAGAGAGCACTTTTCTTAATTGTTTTTCATGACTTAATATTTACGCGCAGAAGAAGATTTTGCACTTACACGAGTGCACATAACAGTCGACGATAAAGGATGTCATTACTTTAATGAGGGGGAAGGGGGTTACGGAGCTATAAAATGCTACTTTTTATTTGGAATTCGAATAATATCGACATCTGTTTAAAATGTTACCATCGGGTTTATTGCGATTACCGTAAGCGTCGTTGTTCAATGCTGTTTTTCTGTATTCCTCAGAAAGAAACAGAGAAGATAATTGACCTGAATGAAGGTAACATTCCGAGCTTTCCCTATTATGACTGAATAGTAATAGGGGAAACGGGGTCATGGTGAGTGAAATTTAAAGTAGGTCCCAATACTTCTTCAATGACATTCTTCTTAAAAGAGAATTACATTTTGGTTACATTCATCCTCAAGGATTTAATACAAGGGATTTCCATGACTACAGTAATTAAATCGGCATGGCAGTTGGAAGAAGACAATAAATGCCAAAAAAATTGAAAGATGAAAGAAAAATTGAATAGTACAAAAAAATACGGGGCAAATCTGTAATAACCTAAAATGAAAGAAACTAGTTAGGCCCTGTACTACTATATGACTAACAGCACAATTTATTACCTACGTAATATTCAAGAACACACAGAAAACTTCTTGCTTGCGAATGCTCACACTCCAAAAACACTGGCGGGCGGAATTAACGAATATTTCAATTTTTTAGGATCTGCCTGTATAAATTAAGTACTTTTTGGCATCCCTGTGAGGCCACCATTTTTGTGTTGAATTAACACAACAAACGATGTTAATTTCAGGAATTCAAAATAATAAAGAGTGTCATGCTAGCAGTATCACAGTGTTGAATCACCGAAATCACTCCACAAAGGGTGTTGATTTAACGCAAAAAGTGGTGGTCTCTCTGGAAAACCGAAAAGTGTTGAATTACAACAGCTACTTTTTCCAGTGTGTTATCAACTAGAGCAAACAAAAGGCGCGAGTATCTTTAAGTCTGGTGTTGCTGCCTGGGGATGTGAACAAAGTCTCCTCGTCAGGAAAACGTTGGAAAGAGAGTCCATCACAGCTTGTTAAAATTATTGATATTTTGAAAATACTTATGTAAAGTTACTACTTGTAATACGGTACAACCGCTGATAATACGGGACGCGTAAATTTTACCTAAAAGACAGGGAAAATCCCATATTATACAGGACCCTAGATGCTTACGAATCATGCGAGAACTATACCTCTAAAACAAATGCAGCAAAACAGTGAATACAATTTAGTAAAAGCCAGAGATACTTTCATAATATATTAAATTACCTAACGAGCAAATATAATTATAAAAGGAACAAGCGTATCCTGTTAGGACCAGTTTCTCGTATAAGTGGTATTTTCAATAGATGTCGCGAGCGTCCAAAGTACTTATTGAGGTTACCTTATTTCCTATAATACCTTAGCTACTCGTTTAGCATTTAGTGTTAGTTAAAGGACTAAATTAAAATGGATTAATGTGCATTTATGTAACTAAATTCTTTAAATTAAAATTCAAATAATTTTTTTATTAGTGCTTCTCACAACAATCTTAATTCCTAATCCAAATGATATGATAGCGTTGTTTCACTGCTAATATTCAATTCAATAAATGAAGAAAAAGGCTAAACATTAATTATTTCTTATTAGTGAATTAATAGCTGAATACCCAAAATAGTTTTTATACTGTGCGTTTAGGAAATAAAGCTAATTTAAGTATTAGAATCTAAATATGTTGTTACATACATGGATTCTGCCCGGATTTTTAGTTCGGATGGTGTAAACCCAAAGTCAGGGGTATAAGCAAACTTTTGCAGGTCTTCTGTTGGTTTCTAATAGAAAAAAAAGTTTGGGTTGTGTACTTATACGATTTGGAAGAGTGATATCCCCATGCGGGGGAAGGGGGAAGAGAATCCCTGATTACATATATTATGTTAATAAGAAAAGAATTTGCGCTAGATCGTAATTTGATACTTCTGTATTTTTTGTAAATTTCTACATTCTGTAGTAAACAAAAAGTAAACTTTATCGTTTTAGAGTATTTACTTTGGCTCTAAATATAATATCACCACAATCACTTCTGAATTGGCCTTAAAATTATCTTACAAATTCAGTACTTACATACATTTTGTTGAGATGGTATCCATAACGAGAAAAAAAAGCAACAACCGTTTAGCATTCCATTGTTCAGGTTAAAATATGGCATTTCATTCTGTTTATTAACAATCACTGGTAGCAATAACAATTTACATTTCGAATATGATATGCAAAACTGCACAATGTAAAAATTAAGTGCATTCCGGTATCACTTCTTGAGTGAGTGAATTGTTATTAACGTCCTAAATAAGCTGGTGAGCTTTTAAGGATGGAACCTACAGTTTTTGGTAAAGAGGTCTCTGAACCACTGCGTTCAATGGCCCCTGGGGGATTTGAACCCGTGACCACGCGCACAGAAAGCGAGCGCTTTAGCCTCTCGGCCACTCAGAGGTCATCACTCCTTGAAGGGCATACATGCATGATTAGTTGATATTTTTGTGAATATAATCTATACGAGGAGTACTCAAATTCTAGACTGGCGTAGCACAAAACCCAAATTATAAGTGCTTAGTGCGAAGTAATATTACAAAATTACACAGAAATAATATTTTAAAATATATGGTTATATTGCCAGTAATAATATACAGACGAGGTAGAACAATCGGTAGCGTGCTTGCCTTGTAAAAGGGTAGGGGGTCCTAGGATCGACTCCCGGCGAGGCCAATCTGACATATTTTCTTCGGTCATGACAGCAGGGTTGCCACCTTTCTGTTCAAGGAAATCAGGACAGACTCTGTACCGCGGTTTGATGCTATCAGTAAGAGGTCCGTGGGTACTTCAAGGCACGTATCTACAGGGCTTTTGGAAGGGTATATTGTGTCCGAGTATGAAATGTATATATGCCTGAAGTTATACTAATTCTGCACAAATTTCAGAAATTTTGGGGATAAGAAATCCCGCGGACGCAATTATTAAATACATCACTTTCTCCAGGGAAGAATTAAACAATTTAACAATTAACAAAATTGGCCACCACGTTTGACTCTATGAGATCTAATCTTTTGATTGGTGCCCGTGGCGCGCCAATTTTGCATACTTTTTAAACCCTAGTTCGATGCCTATATGATTAAAATATATCAAATAGCAACCCATTATTTATACCTCAACTTTGAGAAATAAAAATCGGGGCAATGTGCGTCCCGGCTAACATTCAATCGGGACGCGGAACAACGAATCGAAAATCGGTACGGTCACAACAAAATCGAAACGGGTGGGAACCCTGAAAGTCAGACAAATGCTGGGATGGTACTTTGAACAATATAATGAAACAGCAAAATACAAAGGATAAATTAGATAAAAATATCAATAAAATTAATTTATTTAGATTAGATAGTTAAAAATCTCTCGGGTTGGAGTTACTGGTCTTCCACGAGACGCCTCCCCAGGTGGCGGATAGCGGAATGCCGACCAGATATGCTGTGTACCAGAAATATTCCGGGGCGGACCATAAGCAGTACTGCTGCCTTATTGTTTGTAGAGGGATCTACAAAGGCTAGGGGAAGGTAATCTCAAGCAGAAATATCATGCTAAGGGAAAGCAGCATCACCATTACCACTCTGAGGCTGAAGATGAATTACATCGGCAAGGCTCAGAGATCGACAGAGGACATCTTGAAAATCTGCTTTTACTGCGAAATCTTAGAGTTGACAACTCTAAACCACGAAATAATGTCAAGAAATAGTAACAGATGGTTCATGGATTCTCCTGGGGTAAAATATTCCGGAGGTAAACTGGTCCCTCATTTGAATCTCCAGGCAGGGATTGCTTCAGATGGCTCCAAGAACAGGATTAAGAAAGATCTTAGAATAGGAACGTGAAAGGTACAAACATTATACCAAACGGGCGCTCTTCAGGTGGCGGTACGTGAGACCCAGAGGTACAAGCTGGACATAGCGATACAAGACGTCAAGGGCAAGTACACTTTCTACTATGGGGGAACACAGTCTCACGATTTCTGAACAGGATTCCTAATTAAGAACAATATCTTTCCGGCGTTTCAGAATATAGAGTTCGTCAACGAGAGACAATTGTACGTTACGATACATACACGATGGTGCAACACGGTTTTAATAAAAGTCTATGCTTCAACAGAGCAGGCCAATAGTAACGACAAAGATATATTTTACGAGGAGCTAGAAATGTTGTTTGACCGATTACCGAAATATAATACGAAAATTGTGTTGGGGGATTTCAATGCTAAGGAAGGGAGGAAGGAAAATATAGGGCTACTATAGGCAAATACAACATTCACGAAAAGACCAACAACAACGAAGAAAGACTGATAACTTTCGCGGTCTCGAAAAACCTACTAATAAATATCACATACTTCCAGCACAAAGACATACACAAATACGCATGGGTATCTCCGGATGGCAAAACGCTCAACCAAATCGATCATGTATTAGTAGATAGAAGACACACCAACATCATGGATATTAGGTAGTACAGAGGAGCGGAAGGTGACACCGACCATCAATTAGTGATCACAAAAATAAGGGAAAACTTATGCATTGCGAACAGAGAAAGCAAGAAGTCAAAACAACTGAAATTCGAAGTTAAACGATTAGATAATCCAAGCTTAAAAGCAGACTACCAACTCGAATTCCCATATAGGTTCGAAATCTTGGCCGACTCGAGTAGTAATATAGACGAAATTAATAGAGAAATTGATGTAAGAAAGATGTGGGAGGCAATTCGTGACACATTGAAGGGTTCAGCGAACGAACGCGTAGGTGAGAAGAAAAACCGAAAAACAATCCTTGGTTTGATTAAGAATGCCTTAAACTTCATGAGGAACGAAAATGAGCAACGCAGCGATGCCTAAGTATTAAAAGCGAGGCAAATACCAATCACTACAGTAACGCAAAAGGCAACGCCACACGCGGGTTCACAAACAAAAAGCGAGAATATCTGACGCAGAAGATTCAGGAGATAGAGGAAAACGGCAAGACAAATAATATGACAGATCTGTACAAAGCTGTAAACATGTTAAGAAAAGGTTACCAGTCGAGGTTAGGAATGATTAGAAATGAACGTGTAGATCTTCAGGCTGATCCGACTAAAATTGTGGGTGTGTGGAAAAGTTATTTCGGCAAACTCCTTAATGTACACAACAGGGAACAAACAGAGGAGTAAGAAATCCATACCGCAGAACCGTGGATACCCGAACATAGCGAGATCGAGGTCGAAATGTCGGTAAAGAAATTGACAATTTTCATTTCACCAGTAATAGACAATATTCCAGCCAAATTAATTAAAGCGGGAGGAACGGTAATAATCAAGGAACTACATGAATTGATAAACGCTATATGGAGAAAGGAGCAGCTTCCAAAGGAATGGAAAACCTCAATAATATTTCCGGTTATAAAAAAGGCTATAAATTGAACCTTAATAATTACCGGCGAATCTCGTTGCTCCCAACATGTTACAAAGTATTAAGTAATATTCTGTTAACACACCTAAGTGTATACGTAGATGAAATAATTGGAGATCACCAATGTGGATGTAGAAGAAATAGATCCACGTTGGACCAAGTTTCGCCTTGAGATAAATCTTGGATAAGAAATGGGAATACAATGAGACGGTTCACCAGCTATTCACTGATTTTAAGAAGGGTTATGATTCTATTAAAAGGGAAAAGCTAGATTCTTGGTACAATTTGGAATTTAAAAAGAACTTGTTCAACTTCTGAAAATGTGTCTCAGCGACCCCATAAGCTGAGTACGGGTAGGTAATAATATGTCAGATAATTTCAAGATTCGCAACGGATGAAACAAGTCATGACTTGTCACCACTGCTGTTTAACTCTGCTTTAGAATATGCAATTTTAAAAATAAAATATTACAAAAAGGGACTAACTTTGAATGGTTTGAATCAGCTATTCGAATACGCGGATGATGTAGATCTAATAGGGAAAGATATAGAAACACTACAAAGTAACACCGATGTCTTAGTAGAAGCTTGCTATAGAATAGGTCTACAGATAAACACAGAGAAAACAAAATACATGATAATAAGCCGAAACGCATGGAATAACGGAAATAGATCTATAACAATTAAGAATGAGAACATAGAGAAAGCAAACAAATTTAAATTGTTGGGAGCATACGTAACAAGCAAAAACTAGCTCACGGAATAAATAAAAAGTCGTTTAGTATCGGGAAACTCATGGTTTTGTTTAGTCCAGAAACTCCAAACCTCGCGATTAACATCGATGAAGTTGAAATTGAAAATATACAGAACGGTTATTATGCCGCTAATACTTTGCGTTTGCGAAAGTTGGAGCACGACCCTAACAGATGAACATAAATTAAGAGTGTTTGAAAATAAGGCCCTGAGAAAGATATAAGAGACTAAACGGAACGAGATGACTGAAGAATGGAGGAGTCTGCATAACGAAGAACTTCGCGGACTTTACGCTCAACCGATGTTGTAAGAATAATGAAATCACGACGACTAAGGTGGGCAGGCCATGTAGCTCTGATGGGAGAAAAACGAGATTATATTCCAACTGGAGTGGAAAGTCGAAGGGAAAGAGACCGTTGGGAAGACCGAGGCGACGTTGTGAGGACAATATTAGAAGGGATCTTCGAGAATGTGGTAGCCTCGTAATTATTGCATCTATTGAATTGTTATTTTCTATTCAATTATGGATTTAATGTTGAAACAATTAAATACTTCGACTCGCCAGAGAAAATAAAACGTTTAATTTTGTGAAAGGTAGATGGCAGCAACAAAGTTCTTTAGAAAATGAAGTAACTAACTTTTTATTTACAACGTAATTTATTTTGATTCTTTTGAATTTCAATTCTCATTTTATATTTCTGTTACTGTCAAATTCTTTTTTATTGTTCGTTCATTGTTTTGTATGTTATTAAGAAACCTGATTAAATGATCGCAATCAATTATGTTACATTTGTACATACATAGCTACTACTCGTTTTGTGAGAAGAAATAATAAATTGATACTTAAAGATACTGCTATCAACAGCACTTTCTGGAGTTGAACCCATAATTCCATGACCTCAATAAATCCCTTTCTCCTCCTAGTTGAGTTTTATTTTATACAATTACCTAGATCTGCTGGACATTCCTGCAAATGGTACAGGGACACGACATTTGGTCTGCAGATTTGGCTGTAGCAAAGTGTTTTTTTTTTCTTCTGCACTAAAATATTAGAGCCCACGTATGTATTTTGAAAGCTTGTGATATGTAACCTGCTGTGTAAGTAATTGCCCTAAGGAATATGAAGGCTGTTCAGAGTGACAAGGTCTACTCACCTCATAGTAACGTCGCAAGTAGATGTTTGTAATGAAAACTGGCTTGATCTTGCCCAGGATAGATTCCGAAGACGAACGTTTGTTACTACGGCGATGAACATGCAAGTTTCGTAAGCCATAGAATAAGTAAGTAAGTAAGTAAGATAGTTGAAATCTAAATTCTCGGGAAAACAGCTATTTTATTTCAAGACGAAGAAGTAGTTACTTCTAATTTTTTATCCCAATTTATCTTTTAAATATATCTGAGCATTATTTGCAAAATAGAGTATAAAGTCTTGCTTTTATGTATTAGAGAAAAATTATTGACAGATGTGTGTAAGAGAAAGTTTATTGGTAAACGTCTTTTTATTTTCTTTCCTGCCAACAGAAGCTTTAGCTTTTATCATTTTGAAAGTGTGCCTTGTGTTTGATCATGGCAGTCTCACATGACCACATACGGCATGTCATGATGTATGAATTTCACGAGGGACATTCAGCTAGCGCAGCGACACGAAACATCACTGTCGTATATGTTGAGGATGCTGTGGATGTGTGAAAGTGCCAGAGCAGGTTCCAGAGATTTCGGTCTGGGGACACCAGTCTCACCGATAAGGCACGTGAAGGAAGACTTGTGTAGCTTGACAACGATGCCCTGCGAGCTGACTTGAAGAACTGGTCATCGAACTCCATGTCACCATTCGATCCTTCATCGTAATCTGCAAGACCTTGAATACGTGTCGAAACCCTGAAAATGGGTACCCCTTGCGTTAACGCCTCAACAGAAGCAACAGCGAGTTGACAACTACAGTTCCCTGCTCACCCCTCACTGACGTGAGCCATTTCTGGACACAATGGTGACAGGAGATGAAAAGTGGGTTCTCTACCATAACATTACAAACAAACAGCAGTAGATACCTATAAAAGGGGGGGGGGGACGCGCAGGAACTGTACCAAAACAGGATCTCCACCCCTTCAAAGTGGGGGGTTTCCGTGGAATAATCTAGTTTGAGCTCTTGCCAGGTAACCAGACAATCAATGCAGATGCCTATTGTCAGCAGATTGAACGCCTACGGACTCCATTGTTAGAAATACGTCCTGCTCTGGCTGATTCCAAGGATTTACGGTGATAACGCGGGCCCACAGACAGCAAGAAGGAACTGTGCTAAGATCGAGGAATGTGGATGGAAGAAACTCCCCTACTCTGCGTTTTTGCCAGATCTTGTACCAACAGGCTACAGCCTGGAAAACTACCTTTGCGGGGAAACACTGCAAGATGAGGATGATGTGCGATAAACAATAACCCAGTTCTTTCCCTGCAAAACTAGTGACTTCTTTCAGTGGGGGATTCAACAACTGATTGACAGGTGGCAGAGTGTTGTGGCGTCCGATTGAGACTTTTCCTGACGAACGGTAGTGTTTCAGGAAACTTATTGTTCTTTATCTCATGGTACAAAAATACGACATCACTTATGAGATAAGCTGATATGTTCATTTTGTGTAACTTACGTTACAAGTTATAGATAAAAAATTACATCATTTTTTTAGATTTCAATGTCTCTTATGCTCCTTGCTTACTAGGGTTGATAATTACAATTGAACAAGATAGCCAGAAACCTGTTTTCACTGAGACGTGTTGAAAATGATGTTTAAGAATAATTAAATCGCGACGACTAAGGTAAGCAAGCATGTAGCTCGCATGAAAAAAAACTAAGATTATATTCCTTCTAGGTTGGAAATCTGGAGGGAAAGAGGCCATTGGGAAGGCCGAGACGACGTTGGGAGAACAATATTAGAAAAGATCTTCGAGAAGTAGGTGTTTGTGATGAAAAGTGGCTTCATCTTTCCCAGAATAGAATCCTATGGCGAACTTTTGTTACTGCGGCGATTAACTTGCGAGTTCCTTAAGCCATAGAGTAAGTAAGTTTAAACCGGATTTGATATCTGGAAGGGACCGCGTATCTATACAATGCATAAAGGAAACAGAAAAACATTATCAAACCCTTGAAAAACAGGTGCAAAATAGAGATGGGCAAAATTAACGCAGAAGCTATTTTTTCACTGCTACTTCAGTTAAATTGCTATCGCTGCTACTGGCTCAAGCGCTATTTTTCTCCGAAGCTTGCTAAGGTTATACATTGTTTCCTTATTCTCAACAATAAGAACTGCTGACAGAGTGGGACAAAAGGGCAGAGGGACAATTGCCTCGAGGTTCGAGTCCAGGAATCCCGCCATAACACACCAAATTGAGTCCTTTCCAAGACCACGAACACCTGCCCTGCAGCATTATTTTTTTACTGTAAAACATTATTAGAAACTAAAATTTTACTTACACTCTCTCAATTTTGGATTTACCCCACCCCCAAACTCAAAATTCTGGCAGAATCACTGGTGACGTAACTCGGTTCTCTCCCAGAGTATGGAATAGGAAAATTGCATTTCGGACCCTATTCAAAGTACCATCCCTGATGGAGTCAGGGTAGATGTCGTGATTAGGTGTCTAACCTATGTCTGTATATTTCCTGACAGGGTTCTTTTCAATTAGACCATGGCGATCAGGGTCACATCTCAGCTATTTACGTAAGAAGTTTGTACAAAATTGGAGCGTATTGTATCTCTTTTTCAGTTAGCAGCCCTATCAGAAGCGAGAATCTATTTTCCACATAGAAGTTTAGTTTTTAGAATCTATTCACCGGAAGTACTATTATTATTCATAGTCAGGGGCTTCCCAAGAAACAGATGACAACCGCAATGCGTACCATGATAGAGTAGAATATAAAATATATTTGTATTAAATGTGAAATAGTTACGTATGCTAGTAGCATCATAAAATTTCTTTGTTCGTATTAGCGAAATAAATAGTTCGTATTAGCGAAGATAATTTTTGTTCGGTAATAGGAAAAATATTTTAGTTTTAATTCCAAGTTCATAACTGGGAGACACGATTATATTAACTGAGGCGTCCATTTCCAAACGGGTCTTGGTTCAAATGCCGTAAATGTTGGGAAATTGACGAAAACACTTGTTATAGGTTTCCTTTGAAACGCTAGGGCCAATGTGCAGCTCTGAATATCTTACGAAGTTGGAGAATTGTATTAGTTTACCAATATTTTACCTTCTTGCAAAAGGATATTGGAAAAGATAAAAAATAAATACGACTTTTACTGTTAGATATGATTTTGTCCTTTAATTTCGTACGAGAATTAAATGATTTTGGAGATGTTCTGGAATCACAAACTCTTACTAAAATATTAGAAAATGATAAAATGAACTCAACAATACCAATATCTCAATTTCATTTTTTTTTTTGACAAGGACCCATTTCGAAAAATGGACACCTCAATTATTTGTGGAATTATTGGTGTAAAAGTGCTTTCGTCCTTAAAGATGGACGCAGTGGCCAAAAATTAATTCAACACAACAAGTACTTATAGTGTAATCCAAGTCTGGAAACACGTTTATTTGTAAAATGCTTGATAAATAGAAAACAAATACCGGCACATATTAATTTATGGGCACTGAGTGGAATGCAGTATTAGTTAGATGGGAAGTTCGTCGTGGCCGCCATCTTGAATCATGATTTTAAAAAAAATGAGAAGTGTGTCACGTAATATATCAGTCTGGGCTAGAATTTTAAAAGACATACATTGTTGAAGTCACTTTTATCACACATTTATTTCTGAAAAAGATAACGAACTGTGATATTAATATGCGTAGTTGATTCGAAAGTCTGTAAATACTCTATTCTTTTGTAAACAGTCCAAGAAATTAAAATAAAAAGCATAGTAATGAGTAGTGGATAGATGGTGCCCAGTCATTACTAATGGCGCGTTTTACAAATAAACATGTTTTCAGACATGGATTACTCTATTGTTTTGAATCAAACTTTTGGCCACTGCACCCGTCTTTATGGACGAAAGCCCTTTTGATCATTCTTCCAGGTGGTTTCTGATGTACCTTACTTATCTGCCAAGTTTGGTCGAAAAAGCACTGAACCATCGATAGGTTCACTTCTGAGTGGAAATATTGTTTTAGAAGTTAAAGTAATCAAATAACTTTTTCTTGAGGATATTTGAAAGTTGGGAAGTCTATGGTTCTAATTTTGGAATGAAGCTGTTGTAATGCATCACTATTTGAATATGGAGATAGGTCCAATATTGCAGATAAAGGTCCCTACCCTCCTTTTCGCTCTCTATTTTATCAAACGAGGTTCCATATCTCAGGGTACCCAGGGCTCATATTAAACTCATATTGAAACAATAAGACTACTATTACCATCCTTCAATTACTATTAATTCCCCAACATAAATATCGCATAAACAAACACGTTCAATATCACAGGTTGCAAGGAAACAACAACATGGCGATAGTCGACAGCATGCTTCACGCTCTGAATCGGCAAACCTCGTATCATCTTCGTAACGCGCAGGGACTCAACATCCAGATCTTCAGGACGTTCTCGCTGCAGTATTATTTCGCTCTAGGTTTGGTGCCTTTTTATATTATAAGGAGAACAACTAGCTTTGAGATATTAAGAAGCCTTAGCTCCTTGGTTTAATGGTTAACGTATCGGAAAGTTGATCCAAAAGACCTGGAATCAAATCCTGGCGTGGTTATATTTATTTTCTTTAAAAAAAAGAAGGAAAGTTAAATTAAGTAAGTCAGGTTCGGTGCATTGTTTTTTTGCGCACGCGATTCGCATGCGAACTTAGACGTCATCCAGTTCGGAATATTACTCCTGCGAGAAAGACCTCAAATCTTTCCTCTCTCCTACGCTGCGTGTTAATGGCATCAGTTTTTGAATCCGAATGGCCAGTTTATTTCGGTTGCGATTTCCCGATTTTTAAAAAAATAGGATATCAAATGCAAAATTTGGATCTAATATTTCCCGGAACCCAGCTCCGGCCCAACTAAAGCACTGAATCGGAGTAATAATGTGCTAAAGGTAGAATAAATGATTTCTAGGCAAATGAATTAGAAATATACAGATTTACTGTAGTATTTCTATGGATGGAAAACTGGAGGAGTTGGAATATACTAAAACCATTTGTTTCTCAAATTGACTTCAAGTTGAGTAGCACCTCTTTTCCTTTCACCGCCTCATGTAAAGAATCTTTTATTATAATAATCTATTTATTATAATAATTTCTTCATATCTAATTATTATACGTTTTCAAGATGAAAATTTATCCATAATCTATTTATTGTATGTTTTCAAGTACATCAAACGCATCTTTCATTCATAAGCTAACAAACTTTGTTTACCTTAGATACCGTGAATTAACACATGCGTATTGTCTCGTAAATGTCTCGATTCTCTTATGTAATTCATATAATTTTCTTAGCTATAGGTACACATTTCTAGATGTCAATTAATATGTTCAAATACATCAATGAACTTCCATAAATCCAGATTTGGTATTATCTCGACAATTGCTACCATTTCACATATCCACACAAAAGAGAAACACAGAGTAATTCCTACATTTTAGATTACAAATAACACTGAAATGCCTATTGTTTTAAAGTGATTCACTTATTCTTAATTCGTAGAGTTTTTCCATTATTTTAGCTACATAACAATCTATTTCCTCTCTAGAAAATGAAAAAAAAACTTAATCTGAATTAACCTGAGTTCATCAAACTTGGTCACATCATCATCATGATATAAAGTAATATTTCAGATCGATATAATATACAAACATATTATTATGTTCCACACTGCTATTCAATTATCCTAATTCCAAGTAATTCTGTTTCATTGTTCAGTTGTGTTACTACATGAAATTCTTAAAAATTGGAGTAAACAATCATCATAATATTGAAACACTATCCATTGCTTTAGTGTCCTTCACAAGTAAAATATTTTCTAGATTGTCTTTTTTCTCTGCTTTAGTCTTGTTTGTAGTGGTCTATTCTCAGGAACAGCTGAATTCATGTGCCTCCATTATTCATCTTCCTTTATTTTAGAATTTTCTTCTATATTACCATCGTTATTGGAACCTAATTGATCGATGTGTATTGTTCTGTATTTGCCTCTTATGTTATCCTATCCATATTTTTCACTACTTTTTAGTGAAAATTCCATGAATAGACTTTCATACTTTTTAGTATGAAAGTCTTTTAATACTGTATAGACTTAGGTCATTTGTTTGGGGTGTTCTATACATAGACTGTTGAGCGAACTTCAGGCATCTTACCTTTGAATAGATCCATTCTCGATTTATGTACTACAGAATCATCTAACTTGTATGATCATTACATAAAAATTTGTACGAGGATCATAATTGTATATGAATTGGGCTGGTGATTTTCCCTGCAATGTTGGCGAACTAGCAAACATCAAATCCCTTTTATCACTCTCCCAATCTATCTTTTTATATCTTTGTAACTGTCTTTTCTTTAATAACGCACTGTTACACCATTGCTTTGCGGATGGTACGGAGGTGATTTTACGAGCTTAATACGATGTTTGGTACACTATGTTGTAAATTCCCAAAGCGTAAAAGGATGACCATTATCAGATACTATTACTATTGATTATCCTACATAGTTTCAAATAGTTTCTAATTTTTGTGACGTTTCATGAGCTGTTCTATCCTGAACCATCTTTGCTTGCATCCAACGTGAATAACTAACTACCATTAATAGAAATTTAAAACCTGCTAATTAAAAAAAAATCCATATGTAAATTTTTGAATGGTCTCGTAGTGATTTCAAAGACGAAAAATATATTCTTAGTTTTATTTTTTTATTAGCTGCACAATTATCACAACTTTCAATACCGGCCTGAGCTTTAGATGCATAAAGACCATAAATAAAATTCAAATTCAACAACTATGAATATAAACTTCAGCTTCAGTATCTATACCTGGTCACTAATAGTAATACTTTAAGGTAGTTTTAAATTTTGACATACCCAAATGTAACTTATGAATAGATTCTAAAATTTTGTTACGAAAAGAGCGGGGAATGATCAGATTAGTTCCTAGGAAGAGACAATTATGTTCTATTGCTATTTCATCACCAAATTCCCTTGGTAACGTTTTTGGCCATCCTTCATTAGTCCATAACATAATATTACGTAAAATCCCATTGTTTTTTATTTCAGCTAGTATAGATCGCAATATTAAGAAATTCGGATTAATGTTTAAAATGTAGTGTTGAGAAGTATGATCATCCAGTGTTAGTTCCTCAGATGGTAAACGTGATAAAAAAATCTGCTACATAAACATTCTTTGAATACATAATCTCAACCTAGTGATCTTTTTCTGGGTGATGACATCATTTAGTCCAACAGAGTGATCCCCTCGGTCCTGCTCTTTTTGCAATTACACTACAATCTATCGTCAATTCAATAGCAACTGAATTGTATTTAGATGATTGCACTATCGCGGACGATCCAGACCTAGTTCTTTCTACCTTACTTAACATTCGAAATGCATCTTCAGAAATTGGCTTACATCTGAATTTTTCGAAGTGCGAAGTTAGTCTTCTAAATGTTCAGCAAGACCAGAACGATACTCTTTATTCAAGATTCATGGACGTGGCTCCGGGAATAGGTTTTATGACTTCTGCTTCAGCATATTTACTTGGCTCCGCCATCTCTACCGAGGCGGCAGATTGAGAAGATTTCTCAATCTTGAATTTTTCTTTTCCCGCTTATCTTTGATTTCAACACATTCAGCATTCTATCTACTTCTTGCATCTTTTTCCATCCCCCGTTTAATGTATTTTACGTTGTTCTCCTTTTTGGTGGGAAGAGTCATTTGTTACAGAGTTACGATTGTATTTTACAGGCATGCCTCCAATCGATCGTTAATTGTTCTTTGAGTGGCAAGGCTTGGTTACAGTTCGGTCAGGTGAACTTGGTATTCGTCGGGCCATTGATTTGGCGATTCCGTCCTTTTTAGCGCCTTTCCATGGCTCTCGTAGTCTCGTAGAGTCTATTCTTCCACTGGGACTTTGCCTCGACCCGGACACTCTATTCAAGATTGTTCAGCAAAATGGTCTACGTTAAGTGGATTAAATTCTCCTCTTTTGGATGTCAATAGCTCTCAGTCTTCTCGGGACGATCCTATCATTAAACGTACAGAATCGCAGTTACTACAATCCACTACTTGTCTTGAAGATCAAGCCAGGCTACTAGCAGCGAATTCACCTGAGTCCGGTGCTTGGCTCCAAGCTTTGCCTTCTCCTCCTCTTGGTCTACATCTTTCGAATGAAAGCTTCCGTGTTGCTGTTGTCTTTCGTTTAGGAGCAGACGTCTGTGTACCTCACCGTTGTCCATCCTGTGGAGCATTCGTGGACCAACGGTATCTCCTGTGTCAGGAGTGCTGGTAGACACATGCGTCATTCTAGTGTCAATGATGTCATCTTCAGAGCTCTAGTTTCTGCTAAGGTACCATCGGTACGAGAACCATCTGGCTGTAGCCGCTCCGACGGTAAGAGATCTGATGGAATGACACTAGTTCCATGGAAAAGAGGAAGACCTCTATTATGGGATTTCACCTGCCTTGATACTTTCGCCATTGCAAATGTTACTCATTCTTCTTTGAAAGCGGGTGGTGCTGCTACTCGTACAGAGGCCGATAAAAATCGGAAATACTCTAATCAAGTTGCTCAGTTTATTTTTGTTGTGATCGCAATTGAATCAAGTGGTACTTGGGGCACGGTAGGCCTTAATTTTATTAAAGAGGTTGGTCGGCGAATACATATCGTTTCGGGTGATGCCCGCGCGACCACCTTCTTCTATTCTTGGTACGTTGCCTCCTGGGAAGGCATTAGATGAGATTTTTCTCTTATAAAGATGCTTTTTAAAGATTTTATTCAAGCTTTGTTTAAATTTGATTATTGTAACGTACATGATATGTATTATATTACTTTTTTAAATTCAATTTCGATTGTTGTAAACAAAAACATTTAATTCAAATTTACTTCATTATTGTAAATTGTGTGAAAATGAAAACAAATTAAATATACATAAGTAATCTTTATTTCATTGGTAGTGTTTCAATTCAAATGTGTACAGCAACAAACATGAGAACGATTGTGGCTCTCAAGAACAATCTTGCTAATGAAATTGTCGAACACAAGATAACATAAGTAAAAACACAACTTACATTATACATTATATTCTTAAATCTTATAATCATATCCAGATAGAAAAAGTATCCATCTTACCAAACGTGGATGTTTCGACGATGGTATCGCCTTGTCTTCTCGGAAAATCAGCTTTATATGTGAGTCTTGTAATAACTAAAAAATCTACAATACAAATATTTATGGAATTTTCTCATACCAAATATTATCCTTAATGATTTTTTCTCAAGTTGAGAGTAGTTACGTTCACAAAATGATGATGCGCAATCATATGCAACTGGTTTTAGCTTCCCTGCTTTATCCTTATTGCACCGTTGAACTCCTTTCTACATCGTAGGAACTTGCGTCTGTTATTAAGAATACTTCTTCTTCGGAATTAAACACATAGTTCTGTGTAGATAACATAATCAAATCCTTGTCATTGAAATTGTTTCTGATGATCATTAGTCCATTCCGATTTTACTTTCTTTTGAAGAAGGCTGTACAAAAGATGTGCATGCGTTGAAACATTAGGCACATTTCTTTTGAAATAGTTTGCCATACCCCTAAATGGTCTTAATTGAGCAACATTTTTAGGTGTTGGGTATTGATTAATCGCTACTTTATGTTTTTGTAAAGGTATGCAACCATTAGCAGAGATTGTATGACCTAAATATTCCACTTCCTTAAACATTTGAATAAATTTACCTTGATGTTAAGTTGTCTAAATTGTTCCAATATAATACAGGTATTTTCAAAACGCTGCTGAATCTCTTGTCCATTAATAATAACATCGCCGATAAAAGCTTGAATAAAGACACATGTAGCCAAAACACTGTCCGTATATTGCTGAAACACAAATGGAGAGCTTGATAGTCGAAAGGAAGTCGTTGCATTTGTAATAGGCCCTATTGTGTACTAATGGTTAAAACTTTCTTCCATGGTGGTTGTCGCGCAAATCCATTGCAGGCATAGCGCATCTGATAGAGCATGATGAGATATGGAGATCACCAACTTTTAAGATGCTATGGACCATAGGAAGAGGAACTTGAAACGTCAAAAATGTCCTACAATGGGCAGTATGCAACTTGAAATTGAATATCTTAAAGCAATCAGGATTGAACTTTAGGAATTTAATAATGACAAAAAGTAGTAACGAAATGCAGAAACAGTGTTGCCATCCGTGAAGCCAAGTCACAATAAAACATATTTTCTTGAAATGGCTGTATATATTAATTAATACAAAATTTAAAAGTACTAGTAAGAAAGAAAAATATAGAAAAGTCTGGCGGAGAAGTGTTGCAAACTGTGGACACTATACCAAGTTCAATGTGGAGAACCGACATTGTCACGGTTCAATCTTGCATATTTTCTACAATTTGCAACATTGCGGTCTGTGCTTCACATATGTTGTGCATCATTACTAGAGGGTACGAAATATGAAATAAACTGACATAGTGCCATTTGAAATACTTCAAATTTATAATAGGTTGGTAACATTGTCAACCAATGGCATCGCATTTAAGTTTCTGCTATTCATATTCCTGGCAAATAAATTCTTCCAAAACGAAAACCATGAATAATGTTGCCATCTGTGAAGCAGTCTTGCCAACTTATAACAATAAATTTACTGTAAATAGAACTATATATTAGTTAATATGCATTGTAAACGTACTCGTAGGAAAGAACAAATTTGCGGAGTCAGGCGGTGAAGTGCTGCATACTTTCGAAGATACACGTCCTGACCATCGCCAACCTATGTAATTGATATCTCGACACAGCTTTAGAAAATGATGCACTGAATGTCCAACAGACCGAACCTAACAAGCAGTGTTGCCATGTAAAAAACGGCACAGTACGCACCTGTTCTAGTGGACATGAAGATCGAGGACTAAAAAGTGATCAACACACAAGCATTTCTCGCAGTGAGCATACCGTATGAAGGCAAGCTGACCACAGTTATCCTTGAAACATACTTCTAAAAGTCCAGTTTCGAAGGAATATTCAGAAGGTGTTTCAGAAGGTGTTTGAAACGGTCCCGGATGTTCATTGACATGAGCAAATTTTGAAATCGATTGGATGGAAACTGGGAATATACAAACGACTGAATACAGAGAAAATGGTCTCGATGCCACACTTTAACGTTGGATGATACTATTAATGTATCGGTGATGAACTTTACCATGGTTTTGAATGGACGAAAAAGGAAAACATCAGTTGGTTGTATCAGTCCTGTACATTTAGCCAGGATCAACTTCTTATAGAACTCAACACATTCAGGTACTGTTTCGTTGTAAAGAGCATCATCCTTGTTTGGTGTCCAGGAGTCCATCAAAAGGAGAACGCGTTGTCTACCCTGTAAATAGGCCCATAATACCTGATCCAGGAATACTTGCAAATCACGTTTTGCCATGTTCGCTGATTTGCTTGCATATGCTTTCACATTTTGTAATTCATGTGTCATGGTAGCTGGGAAATGTCCACTGGGTTCCGAGACGAGAACGTACTTGTGTGGAAGTAACGTACCATCCATCACAATAACTGGCATTATCATATATGAATGCGTTGTTGCTACAACTGAACCCACGGCACAAAGATCGTCTTGTTTCGATTAAAGATCTTCCAGCACGTAACACTTTACCGAATCTGGATTGATCTGCATTCATTATTTGATCTGGAGACAATTTGTGCTCTTGAATGAAATCCTTTACTTCATTAGCAAATTTTGTGTCTTTCTGTTGTAGATCAGAATCATTAACAGCAAACCGATTGCTCACTTTATGTGTTACCTTACGGTTGTTTTTTTCTCTTGAAAGCTTTGACACACCTTTGGGACGCTTTAAACAATAAGGTGTTGTTCGGGTCATGTTGTTGCTTAATATTTAGTGCCCATATTCGTATCATTCTGTCGTGGATAATAGCATGTTTTTGTCTCATTGTGATGAAATGATCACGCACTTCTATATTAATTCTTTCTTGCAAAGATTTATCGTGTTTGCAAGGGGTTTTGAGCTCTTCTAAATTTTTGCAAGACCGTTTTGTTTTTAATCTTTCTTTTGTGTCCAATAACAGTACTGAATTTTACACGTGGTGGCATGTCGACGGATAGGCCTGGTGGACGTAACTGGGAGGATCATGTCCTCTTGGCTGTTTTGTCCAGATTTTGTATGCATCAGCCAAGTACTCTTCAGAGAATTATGTCGTCTCCTTTTTTGATGGTGATGGAACATACGAAGAACTACTGCTTTCGCGATAATCCACTTGGTTGACTTCGATGTCGAGGTGGTTCTGTTCCTGATTGTAACGTTGGATCATCGCCGAAATGACTTCTATTTCCGCATCATCACTGCCCTTCTCGTCTACCATAAGCGTAGTAAACTCTTGAACTACAACCTCTTCTTCAAACATCTGCTTTTTAATCTATTCAAACACTATACGTTCTCCCCTTGTTGGCGTTTCGTCCGAAATGCCGAAGAAATCCACTAACAACTTAAAGACCACAGCTTGTCTCATTTTGCATAACAAAATAACCACACGCGTTTAATTATGCACTACACACGTTACATTTTCTCTCGTATCTTCTCTTTCTTCAGTTAACAATAATCCACACACTACTACTCTCCACACCCTTCCTACGTAAACACACATTTTCAAACCGTTATAAGTATGTTGAATTGCACCACATGTCTTTTCTTCCGTTCTAAAGCACAATTATCTTTCTGTTCTTCAAATATCAGCAAACAACACAAAAAAGAAAAAAAACGCCAAATATGCACGTAACCATTCGCACTCGCGACTACTATACAACTAACATACCCGGTTCCTTCAACCGTCTTTCCACGATACTTAACTATTCATACATACACGCTCTTCTTATTTGCTACAGCGAACAGTACCTCATAGTATGTCCAATTGTGCCGCATGTCTTTCGTTTCTCAAAAACAATCAGCTTGGTTTTGTCCAAACATAAGCGAAAACCAACAAGTGTGGCATATTGGTATTCGTATAGTTTTTTTAATTGAGGCACCACTGTTCGTTAGACAATTTGTGTTCTTCTATGTTGTTGTTATACTATTAATAAGACATTTGCATTCCGTCTATTACGCATTTCATAGATCATTTTCTAAAGCTGTGTCGAGATATCAATTACATAAGTTGGCCAAGGTCAGCACGTGTATCTCCGAAAGTATGCAGCACTTCACCGCCTAACTCCGCAATTTTGTTCTTTCCTACAAGCACGCTTACAATGCATAAATTATTGTTATAAGTTGGCAAGACTGCTTCACAGATGGCAACATTATTCATGGTTTTCGTTTTGGAAGAATTTATTTGCCAGGAATATGAATAGCAGAAACTTAAATGCGATGCCATTGGTTGACAATGTTACCAACCTATTATAAATTTGAAGTATTTCAAATGGCACTATGTCAGTTTATTTCATATTTCGTACCCTCTAGTAATGATGCACAACATATGTGAAGCACAGACCGCAATGTTGCAAATTGTAGAAAATATGCAAGATTCAACCGTGACAATGTCGGTTCTCCACATTGAACTTTATATAGTGTCCACAGTTTGTAACACTGCACCACCAGACTTTGCTATATTTTTCTTTCTTACTAGTACTTTTAAATTTTGTATTAATTAATATATACAGCCATTTCAAGAAAATACATTTATTGTGAGTTGGCAACACTGCTTCACGGATAGTAAGACTGTTTCTGCATTTCGTTACTACGTTTTGCCATTATTAAGTTCCTAAAGTTTCATCCCGATTGCTCTAACCATTTTCAAGATATTCAATTTCAAGTTGCATACTGTCCATTATATGATATTTTTGACATTTTAAGTTCCAGGACCCTTAGCTCATCTCCCTATGGTCCATAGCAGCTTAAAATTTGGTGAGCTTCATATCTCAACATGCTGTATCAGATGCGCTATGTCTGCAATGGATTTACGCGAGAACCACCATGACCCTTCCTTATTAGATATTTCATCCACTTGTTGATACGTTTGGTTTACATTCAATACCACATGTTTATCAGCTCTTTGTAATTTATATAAAATGATGTCCTCTAACAAGTAACACTATTGCAAGTGGACACTCAGATCTAGATGAGATATACATATTTAAAATAAGCATAAAAATGAGTTTGTGTGTAAAATATTAGGTGCCATTGGTCAGTGGTTGAAGAGAAATTGACGATAGAATAGTCAGATTCTTGTCTGTGGAAAGTGATATAAAAGTTTTGAAATACCATTATATTTTTAAGTTGCTGAAAGAAATGGAAAGGAAATACACAGTAATGGGTACTGGATGGAAGGCACTTCCTTGTGGAGGGTATATTCTTCATGGCCGCGATTTTGAAGTCTGCCATATTGAATCTCGATTGAGTTTCTTAAATGGGAAGGTGGTCTTGTAAAATGTCTGGGCTAGAATTTTATGGGAAATACATTTCTGAAGTCAGTTTTGCCGTAAATGTAATATTATGAGATATAAGGGTATGCAACGCTGGCATGGGGTAATGACTCAATAGCCTGGAAAGAACTATTTTTGCTTGAAATAACGACGGAAATGAAACCGAAATTCGTGTAAATCCATATCGATAAGGCACTTTACTCAGGAACAATTCGGAAGCATTTAGGTTTACCTCCCGTCGTTATTTCGAGAAGAAATGTGTTTCTAGGCTCTTGTATCATTACCACATTTTAATATACTCTTATCTCTCACAATATTACATTTACGGCAAACTGACTTCAGAAACGTATTTCTAGTAAAATTCTAGCCCAAAATGGCATATTACACGATCCCCATTCCGTTTAAGAAAATAAATAAAGATCCAATATGGCGGACTTCAAAATGGCGGCCATGAAGAATATACCCTCCACAAGGAAGTGCCTTCCACCCAGTACCCATTACTATGTATTTGCTTTCCATTTCTTTCAGCAACTTAAAAATATAATGGCATTTCAACACTTTTATATCACTTTCCACAGACAAGAATCTGACTATTCTATCGTCAATTTCTCTTCAACCACTGACCAATGGCACCTAATATTTTACACACAAAGTCATTTTTTATGCTTATTTTAAATATGTATATCTCATCTAGATCTGAGTGCCCACTTGAAATATTGTGACAATGGGTAAAACATTTTATCCAAACATATTTTTACCGCGACCTTATAATCGGCGCAGATTCTAATCTCACCGTTTTTCTTGAGAATAACTACAATTGGAGTTGCTTATTCTGATTATGACACCGATTTTAAAATATCTTTTGCTATAATTTTTCCAAAGCTAGTTTAACTTTCTGTTCCAAACTACAAGGAACTTTGTAGACTTTCCTGAAAATGGGTATCGCATTTTCAGATAATTATAGTGAAATTTAATAGTTTCGTACTGGTACTGTACATTCTTATCAAAAACATGTGCATAACGCTGACTTATGACTTCACTACTTCTAAAAACCTCATAAATGATTTCCATAAAGCTCGTTGAAGAAGTTAAAGATAATGTAAAAGCAACGATCTCCAACAGAAGATGGCAGCACTATCTCTGTATATGACTAATGTATTGTTGTCGT
This sequence comes from Lepisma saccharinum, assembly GCA_022664845.1. NCBI lineage: Eukaryota > Metazoa > Arthropoda > Insecta > Zygentoma > Lepismatidae > Lepisma > Lepisma saccharinum. Next base: position 48,929 of record JAGDQP010004634.1, on the reverse strand, counting down.
TGCACGAAATTTTCTTGATGCACCTATAAATTCAAGTTTACTCCTTCATTGTTGAACTCGCTTACTTGTTGTTGTGAATATCGAAACCTATAACAGTGAAGCTCTTTCAACAATGAACAAAAAGAAAATTAAAAATCGGCATCGATCATGCTCTTGAATTAGTTATGAAGTTTCTTTCCTGAAAGTTTGAACTCTGTAGCTGAAACTCAGGTCAGTCGGGTGATGCGCGTTAGGCTATGCACGCCATCGGGTCTAGGATTTGAACCGGTTCTGACCCGGTGATTCGATTCAGACCCGATAACCCGGAGGAGAAAGAACATATTTTAGTTATTTTCTTGTCTTTGAGCAGTTTTTCTTGCAGGAGTAACAAGGACCGAAGGTTCTATCTCAGAGCACGAAAAATATGACGCTAAAAATTCGCAGTTTATTAGATTTTCCAGACGTGATCAATCGGGTTAACAGGTTATTCAGGTCAAGTTTTGGGCAGGGTCACTTATGTTTGGGCCAGGCCCTATCACCAGGTCATCAAAAGTCACCCGGTTTTAGCTCTGGAATACGAACACACACAAAAGGAGAGAGTGTGTATAAGAGGGAGAACAATAAGTAAGAGAAAAAGATAAAGATGAATAGAGAGGGAGAAGAAGAGAAAGTGTCGAAGACATGATATGAAAACGTCAAGAAACAGAGGGAGAGAGAACGATCAATGAAAAATATGAATGCTACTTATCAGTATGCTAAAGAACACACACACTCTTTATTCTGATTCTCGCCAATGATGGCTCGTAAGTTCTCCAACCGAAGATGAATCTCTGCAGCCATTATTTTATGCGAGAAAAGACACTACCTGGTTTTCAAACGAACCAAGATATTCAGTTTAGAAATCTAGCACGAGAGCGATACTCCACAGGTTACTATACCCAAAACATGTTTAACAAATGGTATAGTGTTTCTTTCTAAGAATAATAATATGAAAAGTGAATACTTCAGATTAATGGCGTGTTCTTAATTGTCCTGCTAACTCCTATAAACTTTATTTTGCCCTTCCCAACCAACATTCGCAAATCGTCTTCTTTGCTTCCACATTCTTAAGGATTCTCCGTTTAGTATGAGAAGTCACTATTCCATTCTTCACAATCGCTTTGTAAAAAAAAACTTGCCTTGAAAAGGGTTTGAATCGATATTGGCTAGCTTTAGTACTGAAAGCTACTGCACTTTTCATCGTTCGCTCTTCTTGTCCTTCGACCTTCTTGTGATTCGACTTTTTTGTCATTCGCTCTTTTTTCATTCGATATTGTGATTCGACCTTTTGGTTATTCGCTTTTTTGTCTTTCGCTCTTTTTGTTATTCTCCCATTTTGTGATTCGCTCTTTTTGTGATTCGCTCTTTATGTCGTTCGCCCTTTTTGTTATTCGCTCTTTTTGTCATTCGCCCTTTTTACCATCCGCTTTTTTGTCATTCGCTCTTTTTGTGATTCGACCTTTTTGTGACTCGACCTTTTTGTCATTCGCTCTTTTTTTCACTCTCCCTTTTTGTTATTCGACCTTTTCGTCATTCGCTCTTTTGGCATTCGCCGTTTTGGTAGTCGCTTTTTTGTCATTCGCTCTTTTGGCGTTCGCCCTTTTAGTAGTCGCTCTTTTTGTTATTCGCTATTTTTGTCATTTGCTCTTTTCCCATTCGCCCTTTCGATAGTCGCTCTTTCTGTCATTCGCTCTTTTAGTAGGTCACCATTTTTGTTATTCCCTCTTTTTGTCATTCGCCCTATTTGTATTCGCTTTTCTGGAGTCGCTCTTTTGTCGTTCGCTCTTTTTACATTCGGTCTTTTGTCGTAAAACCGTCGGAGATATGCTCCAAATAGCTGGTTCCAGGTCTCTGGAGCACCCCTGGGCTGATATATGGGGGTGGAAAGTGCCCATAAGAAAAACATGGGGAATGAGGTGTCATTTTAAATTTTAATAATCGAAAACTACCAATATTAGTGTCAAATTCATAGTTTTTGGAACCACTGAGATTAATATTGTCACTTTGGCTCAAAGGCTAGAAGTGCCTAGACAATAAGATAGCAATAGTGATTAGTAAACCAATGACAATGTGTCGCAACGCCATCTGATACGTATGACTTGAAAAAGAAGAAGAAAAATCGAAAAAGAATCGTAATTATTTACAAACAGTTCCTGTTGCGGAAACAGTTCCTGCTCCCGTTTTGATGAATGGGATATGCGATGTATCTTGTAACAATTATACTACAAGTTAGTGGGTGCTTACCCTAAATTGTTTTTGTTCCCACCCCTCCCTCCCCGCCACAGGGAGTGGAGGATGAACGTGAACTGCATACAAAGTATCACTATTCATCGCAGCGGCCCCGTAAAGTGAACTATGGTTTCGACATTAATATTGGTCGTTTACGATTATTTTTGTCACCCTCTCCCACTTCCAAGGGGTGGGGAAACTTGAACATTAAAAGTGTCAATATTCATCTCAGCGACTCCGACAAAATAACCCTTGAAAACCGATTAAAAGAAAAAAATATTCATATTATAAGAGAATACTTCAAAACTAATTAATTTTTCTATTTTAAAAATACACCGAACTCGGAACAGATAATCTGCGAACAGGATAGTACGCACACGGATTATCGGGAGTTTGCTGTATATAAAAATATTTTATTTGCTGTTGTATACCTTCGGTATATGTCGTTGACACATGTGGATCTTCATGTTCTTGGGCAGTGGAATTTGGAAATAACTTCATTTGCTTCCGATCCGAGGCACACAACTTCATTTTTTTCTTTTCAGCGTCCCGTCTTTTCTGGAAACCACTCTTATGCGACCACTTCATGACAGACACTTCACAACACTGGCAGCAAGCAATCAGTAATTGTTAACTCACCATTGTTCTTTTGAAAAGTGTCTGATTGAAAATTACAAAGCGGTTGCCGTTTTTTGCACCCGCGCAAGGTAGACTGGAGGGGAGGGGAAAATATACGTACAAGCGATAAGAAACTTGCACGTGTTGCTTAGTTGACTGTTGAGGTGACAATGGGCTAGTTACTACATTTCATAAAAAAACAAGAAAAATTGAAGAAAAAAGGCAAAGAAAAGATATAGAAAAGACAAACAAGAAGAAAAATAATACTTTATATTCTCGGTGTTGGTATGAGTATAGAAATATGCTCATCAATTTATTTTCGAACATAATGCACCTGCATATGAAATATTCATTTTACGTTAAAAACCCTTAAATATGTACCGTATCTATATATGCAAAATGTGTAATTATCCTATCCCTACTGATAACATCAATTCAAATACTGTAATGTAGATAAGGGCCCCCATTCTGTTTGCTCTATTGTAAATTCAGGCTATAATGATCATCATAATTAAACGAAAAATGACGGATGTGCCATGTTTTCTAAATGCTATTTCTGTTGTACATCGCAGTAACCTTCGGGAAGGAGCCCGTAAGGTATTGGGAGCCTTCTGAACGTAGTAAGATCTACAATTATCTTCCTGATGTCTGTGGGAATACTCAGCATCCGAATTTCGTGTATTTTTTTTTTATGTTGTAGATACTTACATAAGGAATAAAAATTTATGTAAAAAAACGAAGTTGAGAGTGGGGCCCCGGCCGGGATTCCGGTCCTGGCCAGTCCGAGACTGGTTGTGAAGCATGTAAAATCTTGTTTCCACAAACGAATTAGAGAAGTTTTGGAACTGGCTACTTTAGGCATTCTACTACAACAATTTTGATGTCAATTTTGAGATTTGATCATCGCACTCCGTGGTCTTGAAATAATCTACACGCATGTCGAAATAATGTGATTTCATCTCGGTTTCGACATTGGACTCCCCATCCCATCTCTCACTGCACTGTTGTGTTGATTTTAACATTTCGCTACTTATACGTACATAACATCAGTGGAAATTATTTCATATAAAATAGGCGGAAATAAGCAGTAAAGTTGAAATATATATTTTTAGGCATCAATTACTAAGGAGAGAAATAGGTTTTTATCCAAAGATCTGCGGTGTAGCCATCACACTTAGGGCGAGGATATTTGTACGAGCTGACAGAATATCAATCGATTAACTCTGAAAACGAATGTAGACTGAATAGTTGGATATAAATCGAGAAGTGCTCGTCTAGTACTACGTTGAGATTTGAGAACAAGAAAACTTGCCAAGATTTTTCTGACCCTTAATGAGTTTTTGTAACGAGTTTCTTATGACTGGACACATATTTTCGAACTACTTCAGAATGATTTGATCGATTGAAACGAGACAAACAATATAACTCTCAAGGCTTTAGTCAAATTGAATTTTCAAGCTAATTACCGTTTCATTGCTAATTAAGCAAAAAAATTCTCGAGTACCAAGTCACAACACAGATCTAAAACTTAATTCCGAAAACAAGAATTAGTTTCCCTTAAAGGTCTTCCGTATGTGGACTGTCCAATATTTACAAGTCTCTTCCTAAGACATCTGACTTTATTGTTACTGGTGAGAGACTCATCACTAAATTTTTAAAGATTTAAAAGATTCGCTTCATTCTTGAGAAAGTATAATGACTTAAAGTAATAAAATCGTTAATACAAAAATCAGAAATTATAATAAACATTCTAATTATAATTCAATCTACAATGATAAGAAACCTAATGAATGAAAATAAAACAGTTTGTAAATTTTATGTAATTTATAAAATATGTTGACTAATGTCTGTTAATTATTATGTAAGAAGCAATTGGAGCACTACTGAGCCACAAGGAAATTATATAACAACTTTAAAAAATAGGAGAAAAAAGGCATGCTCTCAAAAATATTTTCGCCTTTTATTTTATAATTTCCGTGTAATTCAACAATGTTCTAGTTTGCATTTTACATAATAATTAACAGACATTAGTCAACATATTTTATAGATTACACACTACATCTTATTTACAAAAAGTTTTATTTTGATTCATAAGTCTTGAATTTTGTAATGTTTTTTTATGGTTGAAAATGTTTATATAAATAATTTTATAACTCAATACTTTACACTTTTTCAGAAAGTGAAGGCAATCTTTTAAATCTTGACAATATATTATAACTCAAAGTCTGCATTGAGTTACCGTCATAAACATTTAGTTATTTACTCTTAAATTTTCTTTATTTGTTTTGTCATTGTTTTAATAAAGTGACTTCGGTTGTATTCAAGCTATAGTAATACCCAGTATGTAAATAAGTATAATCATAATTCTGTTGTTGTTACGCAGAAGTCCTAGAGTCAACTCGTTGGATAGCTGCCGTTCTTCCGGCTGCTTATTGAGGAATTGGGAAAAAAACATAAGAAATTTCTTGTTAGCATGGCGAATACTCTACCATTACGTAATGAACATAAGGTACAAAATAGTGTATTGATTTTTTTCTTTTCTTGAAAACACATATCTTTGACAAATGTTGATTTCAGCATTTCAGGTCTCTGTATCACAAAACTTCTCACCTAGAAAAGAAATGTAGATTTTAGTATTCTGTGCATCTGGCGAGTCTACGGATTAACCTATTTCTAACTCCCTGTAATGTATGCACGTATTCATACTCCATTGTGTTTCTCGTTTCCTTTTCCAGCTAATACTACTATTTTCTTGAAGTTCTTTTCATCAATACATTGTTGAAATGTCACCCTACGCCTCTTCGTATGAGTCGTGTGTGTGTGTCTGTAAGAACAGAGGTTTTCGGCGAAGAGAAATAAAGAAACACTATATAAAATAAAGCAAAAGAAAGACGGGGATGGATAGCCTATAGGTAGAGGAGATCTTCCCACGGAATTTCTTAGCTTTTAGTGAAGTAACACTGTTTGACTGTAGCGCGCGCGCGCTAAACTTGTGGGGAGGAATTAGCCTCATTATTCCCTTCGCTACTACCTATAAATTGTGACTCTATGACGATTTGTTGAGCACAGATATCGTTACACCGGCCGCAGCTCAGAAGGCGGAAAACAAAGGTAAGATTTTTGATAATGATTGCTTCGAAAAATCTTTATATTTTTTAAAAGTCTCTACCCCCCTCCGTCTCTCTCTCTCTCTCTCTCTCTCTACGTGTGTGCATTTACTGTAATAAAAAAATAAAATCGTTTTAATACATAAATTCATTGTAAATACACTTCTTGTACATTTTAAATGAGCAATTTTGCACACGGAAAATAAGTTAATTTTTAATCACTTCTATATACTTTAAATGTTCAAAACTTTAAACAAAGGAGATTTTTCAAGTAAGAGTATTAATAAGCGGTTGTCGTAGTCTGGGAAAAAATAAATAAAAGTTTTGGCGGTAGTAAGGATAGAAGCAGGCTTGTCTCGGTGTTAGTGTAATTACTTAACCACCCAAGCTACCAAGGTCACAGGAAGTCCGTGGCTAGATCCGATGAAGTTTGAAGTAGAAGTGAAAATGTCTGTTGTTATCAGCAGTCATTGTAGACTCAATGTGTTCAAGAAGTATGACAAAAAGTGCTCGTGAAAACAAAATGCACAATAAATGTATGACTAAATGTTCAGATACATTTTCTAAACCTGTTGTGGGTGAAACTAACACTTCTGCAGAAAGTGTACAAGAGTGTTGATTTCTTTTTACAGTGCAATACTTTTCAGGAATGTTTATCACTTTACGCATTATTGTACTCTACAAGTGACAAAAACATGTCAAGAAAATGTTCAATAAAAGCGTACAGAATAGTTTGTTGTAAATGTGCATGGGGGGGATACCGGTACACAAAATATTTACAGTAGAAACCATTTCTTTTCCCTTTTTCAAAACGTTTTCACAATCTATCATAATTTGAGTACTTTCTATATACAAACATTTGTTAACACCTTCTATTTATTACGAAAGTAAACACAACAGACTTGAACTCAATTATAATGTTAAGAGAAGGAAGTTACTTAAAGTTACGAAAATTAGGGGATTTTCTTTTTAAAAATGTTAGAGTGAGTCATAAGCCAAACACATATCGGCAATAACTTCATGATATTTGAACAATGGCATTTGTTTCTTTGGTTTCTCTGGTCACTGTCCGATAGCCGCAATACATTTTCGTAATTTGTGACTTCTCCAAAATATTTGTCTCCGTTTGTTTAATGTAGGTTAAAGTCAAAACGCAACTTGGAGCAAACCTATGGAAAAGAATTAGGAGAAAGGTCAAATTATTTTCGGCTAAATGTTAATAAGTTATCGTATCTGTGTAATGAATCTCGTTAATTTGCAAGATTTACGAAAGAAATCTATTATAGAGCTCAAATTTTGGGTTTATTTTCTCTCACGAATTAAGGATGTCTACAAATCTAGTATTTCGATCCACGAGATGGTTATTAGAAAAGCGTTGCTAGCAGATTTTTCAGTATGTCAAAATGTCGGTAAAGGATAGTGTATTCCAATATAAGTGGCTAGTGTGATTTTATATATGTTTTTTTTTTTAAATAAACAATTCTGGCAATGATAGGAATTTTGTAATAATGTTTTAAAAGAAATTTAAGTATTTGTAAATGTTGCGCAAGAGTTTTATAATGATCGTATCAGTACAACATATGCATCTTCGAAGGGAATACAGCGACGTATATTACACTAAAAGGAGGAAAGTGTGGCAACCATGCCTTGCTGACATAACTTTTTGTACTTCGTATTAGAATTTTGTAAGGGCATTACAGTAGAGTCTCTCTAGTCCGACACATATGGCACCGGGCCTTGTCGGATTATAAAGATCCGTGTCAGACTGACGAAGTATCGGACTTTAGCCTTTTACTAGAGTTATATCTTACGCGAAGCTGTGCTGCAATTTCGAAAAAGAAGGTTTTATAATGATCCATTCAGTACGAAATTGGTATTCAAGATTCAAAAAATGCCGCGAGTCTTGCAGCGCCAAAATATATTTTCATGCCAGCGCATCATTGAAATATTTTCCTATGTTATGTCGTGGGTTCGTCTACTGTGGCATGTTTACAGAAAATGAATTTTATTCTAATGTGATCGATATATATTAGTATGAAAATTCGATAAATAATTTAATTTTGCTAAACATATGATATAAAATTTATAATTTTCCCAGGATTTTATTATTTTAGAACACATGAATCAGAGAGCTATTTTCTTGAAAACACGGAACATTGGCCATATTTACATTTTAAGATATTTGGTAGATTAACTTTACCTTTAACAAGATGTGAGATGAGCTGCTAAGATTATAGCAACACACACATGGAATTAAGTGTATGTAATTATTCCTCAAACCAAATAATTAAAACCTCTCATTTAATCGCACAGTGAAATTAAATTGGATCTGTAATATGTAACTAACTAACTAACTCTATGGCTTACGGAACTCGCAAGTTCATCGCCGCAGTAACAAGCTTGTATGCGAATACATGTTATCAGGATATTACTTAACACGTTGGCTGTAACGAGATTCCGCGGTAATTACTACAGTCAGCAGATTTATCGAATTTTTGGTAAATCGGAACTATTACTGAGGTTTTATATTCCTCTGGAAGCTCCTCCTTTTTTCATATAATATTTACTTATCGATTTATGTAGTTCCTTCACTACTGCTGTTCCTCCCACTTTAATTAATTTGGCTGGTACCAGGTGTATGCATAAGTTTTTGCCGTTTTTTTTTGGGGGGGTAAAGAAAACACGTAATTTTCAAGGGAAATTAATTTTGTTTTATTCAAAATATTGGCCATCGGCTTCTACACATTTCGCCCATCTTTCAGGTAATTGATGCATACCATGCCAGAAAAACTGCTTGTCTTTTGCGGCAAACCATTCGTCGAGCCATTTTCCAACGTCTTCGAAATTGCTGAAGTGCTGCTCTGCGAGCGCGTGCCCCATTGATGCGAAGAGGTGATAGTCAAATAGCGCCAGGTCTGGGGAGTACGGCGGGTGCGGAAGGATGTCCCATCCAAGCGATTTCAAGGTGTCTTTCACTGGTTTTGCTGTGTGAGACGGCGCATTGTCGTGTAACACTATCACTTTGCATGTCTTCGGGCCCATTCCGGTCGTCTTTCGATCAATGCGTGATTTAAATTAATCATTTGTTGGCGATAGCGTTGTGCATTAACTTCAAGAGTTCATAATACACAATACCGCTCTGGTCCCACCAGACACAAAGCATGGTCTTCTTGCCGAAGCGATTTGGCCTTGGTGTTGAAGGACCGGCTTGGCCAGGTGAAAGCCACGATTTTTTCCGCTTCGGGTTTTCAAAATAAATCAATTTTTCGTCACCCGTCACAATTCGATACAAAAAGGATTTTCTTTCGTGGCGTTGAAGCAGCATTTCACAAGTGACTTGGCGATTTTTCATTTGACGTTCATTCAAATCGTGGGACCCATTTACCCAGTTTATTGATCTTCCCCATTGCTCGTAAACGTCTGCTGATTGTTTCTTGTGACACATTTAATGCTTTTGCCAATTGCTGTTGAGTTTGAGTTGGGTAATCCTCCAATAACACCTCCAATTGCTTTTTTCGCACTTTTGTGGTCTACCCGAGCGCGCACTGTCTTTCACATTGAAATCACCAATTTTAAATTGTCGAAACCATGTCTCACATGTTCTAATCGATGAAGCGTGTTCACCATATGTTTCTACCAGCACACGATGACTTTCAACAGCCTTTTTCTTTTGATTAAATAAGAAAAGCAATGCATGCCGCAAATGTTCTTTTTCAGGCACAAACTTCGATATGATCACTAAACGACAAAACAAAGACGCTAGTGTTTGGCGGACTCAACTTGTTTGTGTTTGTAGTTTAATGTCAGACGAACAAAATGACGTATGTGCCAAATGAATACGCTGCGTACTTTTCGCTGGCGCCATCTCTTAGGTAAACCGGAAACTACTTATGCATACACCTGGTATTTATGTAGTTCCTTCACTACTGCTGTTCCCCCACTTTAATTAATTTGGCTGGTATGTTGTCAATCCCAGGTGATTTGAAAATTTTATCGGAATTTCGACCTGAATCTCGCTAGGTACGGGTACCCGCGGTTCTGCGGTATGGATTTCAAATTCCTCCGTTTGTTCTCGGGTGTGTACATTAAGAGGCTTGTAGAAATATCTTTTCCATACATCAATATTTTTTTGTTGGATCCACCTGAAGATCTCGACGTTCATTTTCAATCATCCCTAGCCTTGGCTGGTAACCTTTTTTTTAACGAGTTTTCCCCTTTGTATAGATCTCGTATGTTATTTGTCTTACCATTTTCCTCTATCTCCTGAAGTTTCTGCGTCATATATTTTTGCTTTATGTTTCCAAACTCGCGTGTAGCATTACGTTCACATAACTGTAGTGGTTTGGATTTGCTCCAGTTATATTGTTTAGCCATCGTTGCCTTGCATGTATACAGTTCTCATGAAGCTTAATGCATTCATTACCAAATCAAGGCTTGTTTTTCACTCGTTTCTTCCCACTTACACGTTCTTTTGTTGTGCACTTCACAGTTTCACTGATTGCGATCCAGATCTTATTCACATCAATTTCATTATTATTACTTATGTCATCTTAATTATTACTAAAGTCAGCTATGATTTCGAACCTATTTTAGATTTAGATTTGGCAATCTGCCTTTACACCCGGGTTACTAATAGTTTTACTTCGAATATCCGTTGTTTTAATCCTTTTCTTTCCCCCTTTGCAATGCACAACTTTTCACTCACTTTGGTGATCACTAATTGATGATCGGTATCACCTTCCGCACCCCTGTATACCCTAATGTCCATTATATTGGTATGTCTTCGTCTATTTACTAATACGTGATCGATCTGGTTGTGTGTTTTTTTTTAGCATCCAGAGACATCCATGTGTATTTGTGTATATTTTGTGTTCAAAGTGCGTGCTCTTTACTATTAGATCTTCCGATATCGCAAAGATGATCAGCCTTTCGTCATTGTTATTTCTCTTTTCGTGAAGTCTTGATTTGCCTATAGTAAGTCTAAAATTTTCTTCCTTACCTACCTTTGCGTTGAAATCCCCCAAAACAATTTTCGCATAATACTTCGATATGTTAAACAATCTATCTAGCTCATCGTAAAATGTATCTTTGTCGTTATCATCAGCTTGCTCAATCGGAGCATGGACACGAATTAAAACCGTGTTTTATCATCGAGTGCGTATCGTAATGTAGAATAGTTTTCGATCACGAACTCTATATTCTGGACTGTTGAAACGGTACTATTCTTAATGAAGAATCCTGTTCGAAACTCCTGTCATTGAGTTCGCCCGTAGTAGAAAGTGTATTTGCCTTGTCGGATACTATCTTGTCCCTCCCGGACTTCCTATATTACTAGTACGTCCAGCCCGTAATTCTCAGTCTCGCATACTACCATCTGAAGAGCACCTGTTTGGTATAAAGTGTTTTTGTTCCATGCTTCTATCCTAATTTCTTTCTTAATTCTGTTCTTGGAGCCCCCTGAAACATTCCCGGCTCGGAGATCCGAATGAAGCACTAGCTTTCCTCCGAAGTATTTTACCCCAGTAGAACTTATAGAACCGTTTGTTACTATTTTGACATGGTTTAGCGGTGTAGAGTTGTCATCTCTATAACCTCGCAGTAAAGGTAAACATGAAAGACTCTTTTGACCATTTCTGAGCCTTTCCGATGCCATTCAACATCAGCCTCATGGTGGTAATGATGAAGCTGCTTCCCTTCACCATTATATATTTGTTCGGGGTTATCTTCCCGTAGCCTTTGTAGATACCTCTACTAACTGTAAGGCAGCAGTACTGGTTTTGGTCCGCCCCGGAATATTTCCGGTACCCACCATATCTGGTCGGCATTCCCCTATCCGCCACTTGGGGAGGCGGCTGGTAGGAGACCAGTAACTCCATGGCTATATTAAATTACTGGATCTGTAATATCAATTACAGGGACTGTAATATCAAATAATGCTTTTCTCGGTTCATCAAACAAATCATAAATTGCCTTACAATATATAGATATAAATATCTCGTTTTAGGGACAAATTTTATATATGCGTTTAATTCAAGTTATGTATTTCCGTGCATCGTTTGTAATTCTTTATATTACCACTTAAAATAAAACTAGAAGAATATAAATATTTTTCATGCCTCAAGATAAGTCATTTTAAATATCAAATGGTATTGGCAAGGATCTGTTTGATGCTCTCATCTAACATATGAAATATTTAATTACCAGCGACAACCGTAATTCATAAATAAAATGAAAATTAAAAGGAAATGCTATTTACTTTATCAGTTCCTAAACATGTAATTAATGAAAATATATTACTTATTATCTTAAAATTTATCACGTACATAAGTTATATAAGTTTCGTAACATTTACATAAACTGCAGTTAAGTTAAATATATTTGAGAAGAAAGAGGGAGTATTTTGCAGACAATATCAAAATAGCTACTTTCGTTTTGCTTCAGACATATTAATAAATACTTTGCTAATCTCAGTAAAAAAAATTAAACGAAAAATAGCTATCTATCTCTTTTCTCAAAGAGCAATTATAGGTTGCACAGCTTATTATCTCTGTTAAATATTCGGGAAGAATGTTGAAAAATAGCGAGAAACAATGCACAAATTTAAATTAACCGCAATGTGTGGATATTTACATAATCGTAGGAGTTAATCGAATAATTTTAGGAATGATCAGAGTTTTTCACTGTGCGTTTTACATTCGTCTGTTGATTATTAAACATTAAAGTGCATCAATGTAGAACTTACATTCACATGTGTCGATAGTGAAAGTGATTATATATTTGATTTAATAAAATAATGTTTTTTATGCATTTCATTCTCTACGTTCAGATATTCATAAATGTTGTTTGGTCGATAAAAATTATTAGCGCCATCTCTATTCTCTTCCGCCAGTAAGGCTGGGAAGTTAGAGATTCAGGCTTTAGTTATGGTACACTTCGCATAAAAAAAAAACTTGCGACAGCGAACGCCGTCCAGCTAGGCAACCCAAATGGCACCTTCTTATCCCATAATCGTGTCTGGTAAACAGACCCCCTCCTTGTCCTTCCTTCGTCACACCCATACTAAAATCATGAGCCCACTTTTAAAAAAAAAATAGACATGTATTAGTATCGATAAAATGAAAGAATAAAAGAGAGGCGACACAATATACGTAAGTTGACGGAGGGAGAAATTTAAACACACACAATGAAAAATTGAAACCAATGGATGCTTTTAGGCAAAGGCAGAGAAATGAGAGAGAGAGAGAGAGAAGGGGGGGGGAGAAGAAGAAGAAGAGAGAGTACAGATAAAAATATGGAATTTAAATGTAGTAAAAGAAACCTAACATTATAAAGTGCAGTGTTCACAAATCTAACAGCAAGATAGAAGTGACTTTTGGATTTTATATTTTCTTCAGGGCTATTCGAATATATAAAGAGAAAATTCATTTAGTTACTTTCAATATTGCGACCAAAGTTGATGGTCAGATTAAATACTAAGGATTTCCAGTGGAACTGCAGAGCTTTGAGACACGTCTGGGATAATGTCAAAAGTGTAACAAACATGCTTTGTTTGCGTTCGGTTCCGCTGCAAATTTGATGGGGCTCTTTAAACGTACTGTTTCGGAATACATTGTAATCATGGATTCCACCAGGATCTTTAGATTGGGGTGTATAAAATCAAAATTGGAAGGGTGTAGGTAGCTTTGCAATGTTTCTATCAACTTTTGACAGTGAAAATAAAATTAAAGTTGGGGATAGTCTCCAGGATTTGGGACTGACACCTCCCACAGGAGCCGGGGTCTGGCGGAATCACTGATTGTAAGAAACCCAGTAGATACCATGGGCCACACCTTCCATTCCAGACTACTAATGTAAATTGAACATACAAAGAAAATGAATGGATGATAATTTTTCTCCTTAATTTCAATCGGAAAGAGCCAAGAAGATTATAATCCAAAATGTATCAACATGAAAAGTTACAAATGTTCAAAAGCAATACTCGCATGTTCCTATAGGTATAGCAGACATTACATGTTGCACATTTCCAACGTGAAAAAAGGAACACATTGAATATTATGTTGAAAAATTATAGGATGGAAACGAATTTTGTGCCAAGCTAATATAAAAAGAATTCTGTTGAAATAGCGAAAAAAAGGTGACCATTGTCTACTCATGTCTTAAAATCTATCTGTCCCGAACGTTCCACCTATTGCGAATATAACGTTTTAATAATTACAACACTAAAGATTTAGTGTGTATAACAATTCGCACAGATGGAATGAACTCGGCAGAGCTGAAACGGGTCACCGGCTGTCGGGGGATGCTAGTCAAGTTTTGTACTGTGTCATCAGTTTTAAGATTCGAACGCATTCCGACGCGGTGATTCGATGTAGATTAGATAACCCGGAGGATGAAGGAGAGATTTTAATTATTTCATTGCATTTGAACAGTGTTTGTTTCAGGGGTGACCAGGACCGGAGATGTTACCACGAAAACACGAAAAATACAACGTTGAAATTCAGAGTTAAATAGATTTTCCAGACTGGGTCAATCGGGTTACCGGGTCACTCATGTTTGGGTCAGTCCCTTTCGCTGGGTAATCGAAAGTGGCCCTGATTTTCCTTTGGAATACGCACAAAGAGAGAGAGTATGTGTAAATTAAGAGAAGAAATAAATATGAATAGAGAGAGGAAGAAGAAGAAGAGAAAGAAGCAGCGAAGACACGATAACAATACATCAAGAAATAGAGGAAGAGAAAAAAACAATCAAAATCATGAAAAGTATATTATCATTATGCTAAACAACACACATACTGTTTATTCGGATTCTGACCGGTGATGCTTTCGTAAGTTATCTACAACGTGGAGATGAATCTCTGTTTGAATACTTCGATGTATGCGAAAAAGAAACTGCCTGGTAGCTAATCGAACCCAGATTTTCAAATTAGAAATCCAGTACGATAGCGATACTCCACACGTGCCTCTATCCGAAACGTGCTTAACAAATGCTATAGTGTTTCTTTCTAAGAATAATAACATGAAAAGTGGATACTTCTGATCAATGACGTGTTTTTAGCTGTCCTGGTAACCCCTTGAGACTGGATTTGGATTTTTCTAAACAACGTTCGTAAATCGTCTTCCTCTGTATGGTGACTCAGGTATTTGATTCCACAGTCTGAAGGATTCTCCGTTTTGTATGAGAAGTTATGGTTAGATTTTTCACGACCATTTTGAAAAAAAAACGTAACTTGAACAGGGTTTGAACCTTATGTTGGTTTGCTTTAAGTATTTGAAATTCCAGTACTCCATCTGGCCAAGTAATGACGGAAGCCATGAATTACTAAGTTCATCTTTGGAAATAGCCAACTTCGTTCTGTAACTTGTTTAAACCAAAGTGCACGCTAAAATTTCTTTATTCAATGACTTATAGACTAATTAGAGCCCACTACTATCCGAAATAACAAAACTCCAGGACAAAAGAAATAAACAATAACAGCTTTTGCAGTTTCTTTGCGCCGTGGAAGTTAAATGTCACGCTGTTAGGAATAAGTATTATTATTATTATTGTAATGAAACGTCGGATAACTGACAGTTTTATATTCTCTGTAGAACAGCATTGAATATTATGGAAGCAATCTCTGCTTTGTTTTTTTTTAAATATATTCTCCAGAGCAAAAGTTAAAAAGTTCTATAATACGAATATTTACGTGTTTTTAAACTACTTCGTTTCTCATTCTCTGCATGTGTTGAAAACGACTCCCTTGCAAGAAGGATATTTCAGGATTGTTACATTTTTATTCCTAATATTCCGGGAGTGTTCCTAGGTAATTAGAAATATGCCGGAACTTGTCCGGGGATTAGAATACCCGGAAATTAAAATAATACAGGGAATATTTCTAATATATTCCCATAGAATAAAAATAACCTTGAACATTAGACGTGAACAAAAACCCGTGCACGTTACACTGCAAAATCTTGTAGTTTAACGTTACAAGGATAAAAAGTATAGTAGTAGCAGAAAGTTAAAATGTAATTGGAAATTTAACAATAATCCTGAAATCTTCCGAAGGCGGACATTGACATAAAATTTATATTCCATGTATTGAAAATATTCAGGCATGAATAATGCTGGCATATAGTGAGAATATACCTCCCTTTCTATTGTGTAGAGCATATGTTTATTGCGTACTCTCTGGGAATATTTATTCAGTTATTTAACTGTTATTTAATGTCCAAACTTGTGCTGTGGAGTCGAAAGTCCCTCGCATATCTAAGGGACAATTTCCCTCGGCGTAAAGAAACCCAAAAAAGTATTTCGGGAACATAAAATTTAGTGTCATTTTTTTTTGTGCATTCACCTTATATTCATGGGCCAGACACTCAGCTATGCCTAAACCGTGATATGTTTAAGGGACTGCAAGAGACAGGTTCAAGCTATGGGTGTCTATCTATGAGATATTTTTTTTTAAAAAAAACTTGATGCTTGTTCGTTCGCATAATACTTTCTCCTTGACTATATCATCTTCTTGGACATTGAATGTAGGAATCAGAACCTATATTCAAACATTCGCTGTTTCGAAAATCCCGTACTGTGGTTATAATATTAGGAGGCGAAAACATACACTACACAATACACACACGACATTTTTATTCCTCATTTTCAATTTCCTCTGGCAGTTACATGAAATGTTTACCGAACTACTTTGTAAAAGGATGTCAATTTTTTGTGTTAATTTCAACTATGCAAATGTTTGAATCAATCGTAATTGGATACAATTGGGGAGTTGATGTGAATAAAAGACAGTGGCGATCACAGTTGTGAGCTTCGACTCTCCTCTCCCAACATGTCTGGTCAGCGTTGGAACAGTAGACCAACCTCCCTCCGAGAGAAACTTCATCCTCATCGATACAATGTCTGAATACAATCAAATTCAGAAAAAGGGGGAAACCACAAGTAAGCGAAATGAACGTGTAAGCAAACAAGCAATAAGAATAAGCTGATTTGTTGGATCGTTGGATAACAACAGATTGCCAGCGTGGTTATTAGCTTGATTAGCTATGTGCAGTTTCCACGCTCAGAATCATAGTTTCGCTTTCCACCTACGACAGCGTTTCTCAACCTTTTTCATCCAGCAACTAAAAACATGACCGTTGATATGCTGTATTTGATAATAAACATCCTAATTACATTATTTAGAACTATTCAACAAAGTAAATTATTTTAGTAGATCTGAATTATAAAAATAATAAGCAAAATAAAATATCGTCTTCGAAATTTATTAGTTTTAACCTACATACCCTAGCTAAATTAATTTTTTCACCTTCTCTTGCGATCCCCTTACACACAACTCACGACCCCTCCGGGGGTCGCGACCTCCACGTTGAGAAACCCTGACCTACGCCAATATAATTTTCTTTCAAAATAGTAAAATATTTTATTCACTTGATTAGATGCATTTGGGAGAATAATATAGGCCAACCTCATTTGTAAAACTCCAACTTACCTTAGAAAGTTGGGAGAATTCAGCTCGTATTTTGGAACCATTATTATACTACTCAGAAATTGATTCTTTATATAAGAATCAATTTCTCTGCGGTCTGATATAAGTTTACTTAAAGAAATGCAATTCTATGATTTGTATATAGTATGATAGTATGTATATTCTATGATTCTATAATAGTATGATTTACCAAAATCAAGAATTAAGTGATATTCGTTAGGTGAGAACAATGTGGATTTAGATCGAGCAAGAACAAGAAAGCTCCGTTAATTTCCCCTGTCCACCTGGTATGCTATTAGCTACCTTAAAATATTAGACCTCTTAATTTTGATTCCTCCATCTGTAATGGAGGCTGGCGCCTAAGCGAAAACAAGTACAGAGAAACTGACTTCAAATTTGGGTTCAGCGACCTCGATTTATCCAGCCGTTTCTAATTTGGTGTTTAAAATTGGCAGACGCTTTTCATTTGGTTAGCCTTCTGCATTTTAAGAATTGATGCAAGTGATTAAATTACATTAAAGCAGATAGAGAGTCACTGACCTCAAGTCTGACGTCAGCGAATATGACCTCGATTAAACTGCTCCTTTCTAAAAACATTTTGATTTGACTATTAAATCTTTCGATATAATTATTAGACTAAACCTTGAAATGGTTAACCCTTATTTAAGGAATGGTAATCGTTGTCAGATTTCTTTGCATTTGACAGGAATCAAACTAATACGTACATGTAATACGAACATAGATGACGGAGCTTTGTGAGTAAAGAAGATCAAGCTTCGGGATTCGAACTCGCGTCGCCAGCTTTATGGATGAAAAGGGGAAAAATAACGCGACGGAGCGCGCACGGCCACGAAGACATCAGTGAGACAGGCTTCAAGCTCAACTCTTACTGAAATAAAAGCAAAATAAAAGTTATATAATACTGATTTTTGTTTCAGTTACAGTGTTTCGTGCATTTATGAGCTAATCTTCTATTGACTACTATTTTGTTAGATTCTATACATATGAAAACCATTTTATATAATTTGTTAAAAGTCTCAAAAACTGTATTTAACGTCCCAAGTGGAAATAAGCAAAACTTCATCGCTAATGATTACAGACATAGCAACATCGCTGTATTATAATTTATTGAACAATAAAAACAAGAGAAACGTTCTAATTACTTTAATTCACATATTTTCACTACATCACGACTAGATATACAAACATTATTTTCTTCACAAAGATTAGTACTCGAAAACTGCATTAATACACTCATTGTATTAAAACCCGCGCAGTGGTCTCTCATGTTGTTGCAAGGTTGCCACATAGTTCAATTTCTGAACTTAAACTTTCTAAGAGCTGCTAAAGAGTGCGCTCAGATTATTTATGACTGAGTGTCCAATAACCAAGGGCCCGAAAAACTTCGGTCATGAGAACTACGCTGGAGCGTACTCAACGTAGGCAAGTTTTATACCGCTAACATTACTGCAAGTTCATGTAGCTTTTTTTCTTCTTTTCTTAATCCACAGAAGCTGAAAATGTGGAGATAATTTTGATGTTGGGCGACTTCAGTCAGTAAGGCCGCTCGGAAAATTGACATAAACCTACGCTTTCGAGTAATATACACATATGATGCCGAATGAAATAAAATCCTGAGGAACTTGCTGAAGTAGGAAACCTTATGCTTGTAGGTTCGAATCGCCTGCAAGTTACGACTTTGATACTTACAATAAAAACTGTCAAAAGTTTGTGTTACGTTCAACTTGTCATATTCCACGAAGTGTATTAGAACTTTTAAGTGAAGTTATAACTTCTCCAATTGCTAATGAAATCTTTTTTGGTGATGCTAGCTTCGTTCAGGCTGGTTTACGTTAAAATAAAAGACAATAAATGATCTTGACTTAATGTGACAATACTCGCCCTAAACTGGATTTGTTCTTAAAACTGCCATAATATATCCATTTCAAAATTTGACATGACAAAAAGGACATGCATACACATGTGTTTACTTACCACAGAATACATACAGAGAAAATATAATACATATACTCAATGTTACATTTTCCTCGCACTTGAACTTCGTAATTCATGAGTGCTGTCTTTCGTTGGTAAGATGGAGTAGGGGAAACGCGCTGGGCATTCAAATACGAAAGAAAACCAACATTGATCCAAACGCTGTTCAAGTTCATTTTTTTACAAAGCGTTCTAGAATAATCTAACCATCACTTCTCATACAAAACGGAGAATATTTCCTACTGTAGAATGAAGCACCTGAGTCATAATAGAGAGGAAGGCGATTTACGAATGTTGGTT
This sequence comes from Lepisma saccharinum, assembly GCA_022664845.1. Lineage (NCBI taxonomy): Eukaryota > Metazoa > Arthropoda > Insecta > Zygentoma > Lepismatidae > Lepisma > Lepisma saccharinum. Next base: position 29,183 of record JAGDQP010004634.1, on the reverse strand, counting down.
GGAAAAGTCCAAATCAGGTCCCAGGACAGTTAAGAGCACGACATTGATCTGACGTATCTACTTTTCATGTTATTATTCGTAGAAACAAACACTACAGCATTTGTTAAGTACGATTTGGATAGAGGCAGCTGTGGAGTATCTCTATCATGCTAAACTTCTATTTTGAAAACGTGGGTTCGATTCCCCACCAGCCAGTTTCTTTTTCGCATACGCTGAAGTATTCAAACAAAGACTCATCTCCGGATTGTGGAGAACTAACGAAGTATCACTGGTCAGAATTCGTAATGATAATGTAGTTTTCTTGTTTTTCATTGATCTTTCTCTCTTCCTCTCTTTCTTGATGTATTGTTATCGTGTCTTCGCTGTGTCTTTCTCTTCTTCTTCTCTCTATCTATTTATCTTTTATTTTTCTCTTACTTTACACACACTCTCTCTTTAGGTGCCTGTTCCAGAGCCAAATCCGGGCCACTTTCGATGACCCGGCGATAGAGACTGACCCAAGCATAAGTGACCCGGTAACCCGATTGACCCGGTCTGGATAATCTATTTAACTGGGAATTTCGACGTTGTATTTTTCGTGGTTTCGGGGTAACATCTCCGGTCCTGGTCACCCCTGAAACAAACACTGTTCAAACGCAATGAAATAATTAAAATATTTCCTTCATCCTTCGGGTTATCAAATCTACATCGAATCACCGTGTCCGAATGCGTTCGAATCTTAAAACTGATGACAGAGTACAAAACTTGACTAGCATCCCCCGACAGCTGGTGACCCGTTTCAGCTCTGCCGTGTGTGTCCATTCCGTCTGTGCGAATTGTTCATTAGTGTTGTAATTATTAGAATGTTATATTCGCAATAGGTGGAATATATAGTGGCATGTCCAGAACCGATAAATTTTAAGACGTGAGTAGAAAATGGCCTCTTTTTTCGCTATTTCAAGAGAAAAAATATTTTTATATTAGTTTGGCACCAAATTTGTTTCCATCCTCTAATTTATCAACATATTATTACATGTGTTTCTTCTTTTCACGTTTGAAATGTGGAATATGTGAAGTTTATATATGTGAATATGTGTGGCCTATAAGGAACATACTAATTTTGCTTTTGAACATTTGTAACTTTCATTTTGATACATTTTGGATTATAATCTTCTTGGCTCTTTCCGATAGAAATTAAGCAGAAAAAATATCATTCATTCATTTTCTTTTTATGTTCACTTTGCATTCGTAGTCTGGAATATAAGGTATGGCCTATGGTATTTACTATGTTTGTTACAATGAGTGATTCCACCAGACTCCGGCCCCTGTGGGGGTGTCAACCCCAAATCTTTAACTTTATTGTGCACAAAAGTTGATAGAAACCGTGCAAAACTCTAGTCCACCCTCCCAATTTTGATTTTACACCCTCCAATCTGAAAATTCTGGCAGAATCCCTGATCATAAAGTATTCCTAACCAGTATATTTAATAAGATCCACTGGATTTGCAACCAAACCCCGCGCAAAAAGGCATGTGTGTTGCACTTTTGACATCCTAGATGTGTCTCAAAACTGGAGTTTCACTGGAAATCATTAGTATTTAATCTGACTACCAACTTTGGTCTTCACTTTGAAAGTGATTACTTCATGAATTTTTTAAGCACCCTTTATATATTCGAAGAGCTCTGAACAAATATAAATGCAAAAGTCACTTCTATCTTGCTGTTACATTTGTGGGAAGTGAGCTCTATAGTGTGGGAACTGAACTTCTTTTTTACTACATTTAATTTCCATATTTTTATCTTTACTTCTTCTCTCTCTCTCTCTCTCTCTCTCTCTCTCTCTCTCTCTGTTATATCTCTGCCTCTGTCTAACAGACATCCATCAGTTTCAATGTTCCATTGTATGTGTTTAAATTTCTCCCTCCATCAAGTTACAGTATGTATATTGATTCGTCTCGCTTTAATTCTTTCATTTTCTCAATACTAATACATGTCTATTTTGAAAGTAAAACGTGCTTATGATGTTTGCTGATTTTAGTATGGATGTGACGAAGGGAGGAGAAAGAAGGGGTCTGTTTACCAGAGACGATTGCCGGCCGGGTGGTCGAGCGGTCTGCGGCGGTAGGCTATCGACTCAACGGCCCCGGGTTCGAGTCCCGGCAGGGGCATGGGTGTGGATTTTAACACTTAACAGCTAAAGGCAAATCGTGACGGGCCGAAGTCCAAAGTTACTAAACTGGCCCATATAAAAATAAAGTTTTACCAGATACGATTATAGGATAAGAAGGTGCCATTTGGGTTGACTAGCTTCACGGCGTTCGCTGTCGCAATTTTTTTGATGCGAAGTGTATAATTGGTATCGAAATTCCTCTCCACGTATTTCAATAGATTAACTTTAGTAACAACGAGAACTATTCGGAAATCAACCTTCGGTAATTTGAAGAGAAGCATAAAAATGTTAAGGTATATTAGAAAAGGTTACGTACGTACAAAGCTATGATGCTTGTTCACGAAGTTTCACTTGCACTCATGTACTGGTCATAACAGAGCACGAGGATTGGCATGCTCCTTCTCGAAGACAGTTGCCACCTGGATGGTCCCTCGAGTCTTTTCCGAGACCTTGGACAACATTCCCGTACAGACAGAACCGGCAGGAAGGTATACAATAAAATTATATGAATCTGCTTGACAAAGCTTCAATAATACATAAGATTTTCAGATGATAAAATGCTACTTGTGTAGAGTAATTGGTAAATATAATTTTAAATATTTTGGAAACAATTTAAAATAAAAGAATATTTTTTTTTTAAATTAAAAGAACAATCGGCGAAGACACGGAGAAAGGCAAAAGTTAAGAATAGCGAAATGACTGATAAATAATTGGAAAGGAATAAACTATAGAAAATAGAAATTAAAGAACAAAAGCGCAAGAGAATCCAGCTTCAAATATTTTGGAAGTTTTGTTCATGAGAATAAGAAACGTCAAAAGAAAAGGCGATGATGTTTATTTTCAAACTAAAAATTATTTTGTGGGAAACTATAAACAGCTGATAATGTGAAAGCGTATTTGTCCTATATGCGCAACTATTAGATAGATAGATGGATAGAGAGAGAGAGAGAGAGAGAGAGAGAGGAAAAAGAAAGAATGAATGAATGAATGAATGAAAGAAAAAATAAACAATTTAGTTATATTGGAAGGCATCTACTGGGATTTTGCCGGGCCTAATAGATGCCTTGAACTGTAATTAAACAGGCCCTCACCGCCCTGGTCTACATTGCATTGAGAGAAGAAATCTCATTTTGATAACTTTGCAGCGGGTTTTATTTTCTGGGGCGGTGATCCCCTTCCCGCCTTTGCTCCCAATGCAATATCTTCAACCTGTTTGGTGCAGCCGGCTGCACCAAATTGGGGAGGACATCTTGAAGTGTCAGACGATCACCTCCTGACGTCACACAGTGTTCTACCACAAGGGGCAGAGCATCAAGGACGTCGGTGAGGATCTCGCTGACAAATCAAGACGTCATTCGGAACAAAATTTGCTCCGAAAAATAAAAATTTAAGAAATATTCCTTGGCAACAACTTTTTCATTGTTGGTTAAAGCATACGACAGAGAGTATAACAGTAGACGAATTACAATTGATATATTATAAAATGAAAGCAATTGTTGTATTATATAAAATTGTAACATACAGAATTGCTCAAGTCCATAACTTAGGACGATATTGTGAAAAGTTAGTATCGATATATGGAAGCGAGATTTGTAAACAAAGAAGAGAAAGACGTTAAATTCATGTTAACATTCACAACTTACTGCGTAATAAGCATTGTATCACATTACACGTAGCTATAATGCAACATAATGAAAACAGAAAATAATATAAATATATATAAAAGATTTCTATTTCAAATTCATACGTGATCTTCTACGCGAATAGTCGCTAGGTTTGCTAAACGTTGCAAATATATATATTAGATATTAATTTCCTTTACGCGAGAAAAAAGAACCCAAGCACGTTAAAAGCTGTGCAGAACGTCTTCTCGCTGCAATGATCGAGAATCAAACGAAGACTCCCAGTTGCAGGCTGGTGCTCTACCAATTAAAAGGCTTTGGGTATAAGACAGGCATTCCAGAGGAAGTGCCTTTTTTTAAAGTACTCGTAAAATGCTTTATCGTGTTCTTTCACCCTTTACCCATTCGATAACTAAATTTTATGTCAATATTTTGAAAATTGGGATCAGGAGAAGCCGAAATATGAAGAACTTTGCAAGTGCTTATTTTACATAGAACACTTTTCTGTGGCGGTTTACCTCTTTGTCATCAGATCACATATCACTTGGACACTGACTTCAGTTTCTGTCGTTTAAAGTTATTTGACTGCTTTTATCACTCGGTCTGTGTTTGTTGTTACAGTATTTTTCAAGAACTATGAGTAATATTTCAATTTTTTTCAGTTTCTGAAGAGCAGTGATTCCACCAGCCCCCCCTGTGGGAGGTGTCACCCACAAATTCTCGACAACACCCCAAATTTTAGAATGTTTGCGGTTAAAAATCGATAGAAACCGTGCAAAACTTCACTCACACCTTCTCAATTTTGACTTTACACCTCCACAAACTGAAAATTCTGGCAGAAACCCTACTGAAAACAATGAAGGTGTTGTTGAAGACAAAGCGAAAGGTTTAAAGAAGCATCTGAATGAAAGTGCCTGGGAAAGAAATGTAGCATCAGGGAAACAATATGTACGGTATCTAGAAGTGGCACAGCAAAATCAGTAAAGTACTGTTGCAACCAGATAAGAATATTTCTATTTCAAATTTTGTCGATAGTGATCATAAGAATTGTGACAATTTTGAATTTGAATTCGTTTATGGCCTTTAGATATCTATGGCTCGGGCCGGAATAAGTTTAGGATGCGGGGAAAAGTCGTCTAAATCCTAAGTAGAAGCTACTACTCAGTTGCCTTGCGTGAGTGAGTAAAAAACGCTGGAAAACCTCAGTGAAGATGGTCGGTTGCTGGTACTCCCGAATACAAAGTCAATGCTTTACCAGTTGATTTATGGCAGCTCGGTGAAGACGGTGACATTGTAGAGTTTTACCCAGATAGTGACTATCAATAAACCTAATTTATATAAACACAAGATCGATGGCGTACGAAAAAATAGTGGGTGTGGCCCAACTCTCTCTAGAAATTCAGCCTCTGGGTCTTCCCGAGCCCACCCTGAATTAAATCCCTGTTTAAAAGTGAAAAGAAAATGAAGACTACATAGAAAAAGGCATCATAATCGAGTCGAAATGGACATTTAAACTACATTTGTTATATCTGAGAGAAAGATATCCAATTGTAGTGTACTATGAAACGAAAGAAAGGAAACCTATAATCAAAATAATAAGCATATTACATGTTGGACATTATCTAGTTCACTGAAGTTAATTGAAGTTAAACGCATTATATTTGTGGTCCTTAGTAATCTTTGGCTCAGACAGGGGAGATATGGAAAGAAATCAAAGTTCTAATTTGAAAGTACTATCCCGGTACTAACCTGGTGTAACTGAGGTAAAACGCTCAGTCAGGTTGGCCAGCCACTGGATGGATTCTAAAACGGTAACTTCCGAATGTGAAGCAAATAGACCGTAGGTCAGCTCCTAATCCCCCATCCCACCCCTTGCGGATTTTTGAAGACCTATATTTCTCAAAAGTATGGTTATTCAGTTCGTTAAATCAAGTGGTCTGCAATCAATGCATTGGTGGATGTGAGGGTGAGAGACGTTTGAAGTTGAATACTACCGGGATCTACGATACCAATGTATTTGGATATAGATTTTATGTTCATTGCTTTAGCACATTGAACATTTATGTATACTTGCACTAAAGCACTTCACCTCACATTGTCCATTAACGATGTGTTACAGTGTTACAGTATTTTTTACAATATTGCGTCCAT
>JAGDQP010004634.1:1617-22861 GCA_022664845.1 Lepisma saccharinum | reverse complement strand
TATATACAGTATATATATATATATATATATATATATATACTAAATCTACATATTTGGTGTAAGGTACAGTATATAGAGCATACCGAAATATTTAATTTTGTTTGAAAGTACCTGGGGCAGTGCATCATGATTTGAGACTATTTTTAATGATGTGTTATTGTGACAGCGAACGATTTCACATACGACGTGTTCTCGTGTTGCGGAAATCTTATTTGCGCACTGCCTGTGCTGATACCCCATCGATGATTCGTGACGTTACTTCCTCAGATGGATTTGATGGATTAAAACAGGCAGGAGCACTGGTTGGACATTGCGTTATAAAAGCAATTATATAATCCAAACACGGTGATAAGAATATCTTTCACGTAAGAGATTTAATCAATAATGTTTAAAGAATGAGCGACATAAAAATTACGGGCTCAGGAAAACCGTAAATACCTACAATTTCAGTTGTTTCATATGTTGATATTCCAATGGAGATATCCATGTTACAAATATTAACCAAAGTTGAGGAGAAGTTTTTGCTCAATTACATATAATGAAAGGTCGAATAGAGTGTCGAATTTATTATTCACGTAAAGCCTGGACCTTGATAGAAAAGTTTGTGTATTAAAACATATCGACCTGTGCACGCAAACTGTACTTCGAACGATATAAATTCAACGCTATTCACAATTTCTCAGGCAATGCCATATTGTAGATGCCTGCAGCTTTCGAGGAGGAGTTGTTTATTTGATTGGAAACAATAAAGACCACAGGTTAAGGGGATCTAATTGTTTTATTTCAGTGAGAGCCGTAGTGAAGGATAATGCTCAAACTCTTCCGGGATGGGCTGGTTGGGTATCTCTTACAGGAGGATCACAGAAGGATCAGGTTTAGTTGTCACACATAGCCTACATGCCTCCAGTGATGAAACCCATTACAGAAAATGCTACATTGCAGCACATACTTAAACTATCTCAGAAAGTTACAAAAGAGGTGAATCAGCAATATACCATTGTGTGCTTTGACCTTGCAGTTGCAAAGAAAGCATATTCACTTGTGTCGCAAAAGCCACAAAAGTTCAGTGATTTCATAGTCAGGCTGAGCACGTTTCACACTTCATGCACCTTCATGAGTGCCTTGGGAAAATATGTGCGGTGTAGTTGATTTAAAGATATTCTAATAGAATCAGGAATTTGTGCCAGTGGTTCTATCGAAAAAGTGATGTCAGGAAAGCAATACAACCGAGCCCTCCGTGTCCACAAAATTGTGCTTGAAGCCCTGGAAAGGCTGCTTCTGGCGACATATGAGACTACAAATTCAATGAAAGAAGATGTAAATTTATTTTACTGAAACTTGCTAAGGACCCATCCAATGAAAATCTTTCTGAGGTTCTTGCAAATTACAGCTGTAGGAGAAAGTTTGTCAAGAATAAAGTTCGCAGGGGAGAACTTGGGAAAACTGCACAAATGTGGATGCAGTATATGGACTATGTTTGGATCCTTCTCCAGTTTCACAGAGCAACGAAGGAAAACAATTTTGATCTCCATTTGTCTACTCTGGAAGAGATGTGTGCATTTCTTCAGTTGTGACCACCAAAACTATGCAAGATATATCACTGTGTATCTTCTAGACATGCTGAATTTGCAACCGTCTCATCCAGGAGCTCAATGGTTGAAGGGGGAAGGGAGGGGGAGGGCTAAGTTCATTAAAAAAAATAAAATTAACAAGGTAAACAATTTTAAGGAAAATATATCTATTCTGCTATTTATCAGCAATACAAATTAGCTTTTCAAAAGCAACGGCAAACTTTTTCCTTTAATAACAACGAATTTTTGAATATGGACTGGTCAATAATTACTGAAGAAGAAAAAAAAGTCTAGTAAAAACCTTTTGTAGTTGAAGAATTGAAACTTGGTTTGCAACAGCTAAATAAATCCGGGTCGACTGGTTCTTACGGATTGAGCATTGCCTGGGTGGAAGTATTTCAGGAAATTTTATTCCCGGAATTGGTTCATATATATAATGCGTTGTCGAATAAAACAGACACCAAGTGAATTTTTTGAGGGACTAGGCATACTAATTCCAAAGAACAATTAAATAAGTTCAATCGATTCTATGAGATTAATTATGATATTTAACTGCGAACAAAAGTTATTTACTCAATGTATTGCGCACATAATTCACAGTATATTTCAACGCATTATACATTTTACACAAAATGAAATTTCTAAATCAAATCTGATTTACTTATGTTTAATGCAAATGAGAGAAGCTATTCAGTTTTACAATATATTTCCAGAACAAAATTTTGCTATTCTTTCTGCTGATTTAAAAAGAGCATTCGATTCCGTATCTCATGAATTTTTATTCGAAACCTTAAATAAGATTGGCGTTCCCTTACTAAAAAATATTTATGGGAGTAGGACCCTTAAATTGACAATTAATCGTAATATAACGTATAGTTTCTCTCTTGAACATCGCCTCGCACAGGGATGTTATCTGTCCTCCCTTATGTTTTCTATAGTAATGTACCCTTTAATGTATACTTTATATAATTCATTGATAGGAATAATATACAGTTGAGTTAGTTTAAAAACGTTTCTTATGTTAATGATTTTATTGTCTAATTAAAACAAAGAGAGCACTTAGAACATTTAACGATATTATAAACATATTTATGCGAAATGCAGAAGTTGTTTCAAACAGGAAAAAAAACCTTATGATCATGAACAAGAGTAAAAAATAATAAGTATGAAGGATACTACGAAACGGTAGAACAAATTAAAATTCTTGGTGTAACGTGGTTTAGAACAATCAAACAATAAAATATCTCACAAGTATGTTTTTTTTTCTTGGCGGGGACAGTGCTTACGTAAGGCGCGACAGGTGCTGTATTTGTCCTTCGAAATCGGAGAAATTGAAAAATATAAGTGTACAGGGCACAGCTCTTCGATTACATAGAATCTTAAATTGTATTTGTGAATTTTATCATACGTTTGCATCAAACATGTATGTATTATTTGAACGATCAATTTCAAGAGATAGCTTATGCGCTAGTAAATAAACAAAGATTGAAGAGCTGTCAGTTAAACAATATATGAAGACTTAATTTCGAGAGACATTCAATGTTTCCGTGAAACAGAGAGACAATAATTCATTATAGGCTGTGATTATCTATGGAAGAATTTAAGTGAACTGAAAGACGAAACTTTTTTATTTCACATCTGTTTTTTTGTTATTTCATAATATATTCCAAACTAATGAATGTTTATATAAAAAGGGAATAATTCCTTCCCCTTTATGTACAAAATGCCAGGTGGTAGATAAACAAAGGTTCATAAGATAAAACCGATACTGTAAAAATAATCAAGCGGTGTTAGTAGCCTATCAAAAAATAGCCGCAAGAATGACAAAGAATTCGGTTGAGGACTTTCAATTTGATGATATCGTTCCTAAATCGAATTTCAGGTACTTTTCGCCTGCTAGACGAAAATTTATAATCTGGTTGTATACTCAAACAATTTTTATATTAATTACAGAAGAACAAATTAACCATATAGAGTTGTATTACAATATGTTATTGTTCAAATATCAAGAACTATCGGAAAGGAAAAAAAATAATGGCAGCATATTATAAGACAATTTATTAATTATGTATAATTAAGGAGTACAAGAATTTAAAAAAATGTAGTTTTGCTATATTCTTTTGTTTGTTTCACTAAATAATTAATAAAAATTTAAAAAAATGGTAGAGCGCTCACCTCTGGTGCTAGGGGTCGTCGATTCGTTCCCTGCTTATGCCATGTGGGATTTGTGGTGGACAAATACTGTGTGCTTGGATTTTCTCAAGGTTCTCCCGTTTCCTTCCACTTTCTCATTCCACCTATTCATCCCATCATCATCAACTGGCCTAAGCCAAAGTTGTCTAAAGGCCTTAAAAATTGAATTCAAATTCAGCTATGGCAAATATATTGTAGATGCAACGTGCAAATCGCACAGGGGATACCTTTACCTTTTTATTAGTGTTTATATTAATCTTTCTTGTTATCTATTATTATGTCAGGATTATTATTATAATTGTTTCAGAGATGTGGTTACCAGTGAAAAGTTTCCTTGCATTTCTGGTAATCTTAATGCTATTGAATGCCACACCAGCTTGTTTCATAACAAACTGTCCTCCAGGTGGAAAGAGGTCGATGGGACAGATTGGAGGATCACACGTAACGAGACAGGTAAGTATTCATTTAGATTTGCTTTGCAACTTATTTTTACAATTTCTTTTAGTTTTTGAATTTATAGACTCTTGCGGCTTTAGTACATTTGGAATAATAGAATTCGGTGAGCAACATATTTTGAGGGGATCGAGATGGACAACGTTAGAAAATACCCATTACATTGTAAACAGTGTGGACGTCACATACATTCAAAACAGTGTTGAAGGATTACATACGGGAGAAAAACCTACAAGTAGTAGGAATAATGAACTGTCTAGTAGATACTGGCGAAGCCACGAAGAATCAAAGTTCATATTATCTATAAAAAACGTACGTTACCACTCTTGATTTTCGTGATAAAGATTAACAAGTTTGAATGGCTGTTTCTTAATTGTATTCAGTATGATTATCAGTACAAATTTCTAAATATAGCGACTTAAAATTATAACAACAAAAGTTATTACACTTATTTATGATTAAAGATTAAACGTCGGATCCCGCCATTGGCCTAATAAAACTGAGGAGAAGGCTGGAAAAACCTCAGTCGGGATGATTGGTCGCGGAGTTCGAAACCGCATACTTACCCATTGCTAAGTCCACGACGTTAGTGTTCGAACTACGGGGTTGGGTTATGACTTGACAGATTTACAAGGTAACCAAAAACGTTTTTGCCATTTTTGACGTCCCATTAATCATACGCTCACACAGAGGAAACGGAATGACGCACGTGCCTGCCAAGCGATAGGGAGTTAGTCTGACCATCGACCTTCAGTAATACAGGCACGGTGCTCAAACACAGCAGTCATAGCTCGTCCAGTGTAAAAGAGAAATGGAGGTATCGAAGCAGCTTGTTCGCGTGTGTTTATTGTATGCCTTTAAAGCGGGCCTGTCAGCTGCCACATCAAGTCGCCGCATATACCAGGCATTTGGTGAGAGTGCTGTGAACGAACGCACCGCCAAGCATTGGTTCCATAAATTCCGTTCGGGAGATGTGAGCCTTGCTGATGAACCTTGCGGTGGACGACAACATGTGTTGAATGACGAACTTCTGAAAGCAGCCATCGCGAAAGACAGTGCTCTAACATGTGATGAACTTGCAGAAAGGTTCCATGTTTCCGCCGAACTTGCAGACTGCACCTGCATGGGATAGGGCAGTCATACAGGTTAAGCAAGTGGGTACCCCACACATTGATCTCCAGCCAACAAGGAACAACGAGTGACAGCCTGTTTGTCCTTGCTCACTCGGCATATGAACAAACCCATATTTGATCGCTGGGTCTTCTATGACACTCCTAAGCGTACCAGACATTGGTTGTCGCCACGTGACCCTGTTCTTCACACCTCAACACCACCTCTGCTCCCACGAAAGGTTATGCTCTCTGTATGGTGGACTTGTCGCCAAGTGGTGCATTACGAGCTCCTTCCACCTGGTCAGACTATCACTGTTAAACTCTACTCACAGCAGTTGAAAAGGGTGCACCGTACATTGCAGCAGAAGAAGGAGCCGGCATTGGTGAATCGCAAGGGTGTGCTGTTCCTCAACGACAATGCCAAGCCACGTGTGGCAAAGAGGACCCGGGAGACCCTTCAGCAACTTGGCTGGGAGACACTGCGTCATGCACTGGACCTTGCGTCAACAAATTACCACCTGTTTCATTCTCTCGACAACCGCCTCCGTAGGAGATCGTTCGCCAATGAGGGAGATCTGCGGAACTCACTCACTGTCTTCTTTGCCTCGAAGATGGCCAACTTTTATCACCAGGGTATTGTGCAGCTGCAGGAACGTTGGCAAAAGGCTGGTAGAGCTTACTTTGAAACCTAAAGGTAAGTACCGTTCACTGTATTACTATTTGTTTATCACTGCTTTAGAACGGCAAGAACGTTTTTGGTTACCTTGTGCATTCAACATTAGAAATAAATTATCGCAATAACTTTGGAAAATTTGTTAAACCTTCAACGTTCTATCCTTCTAACGAAGTTTCAATGGAAGTTATACAAGTATTTCGAGGCTTCTGGTTGCCAATATGATCATGACCAAAAGTTATGTTTTTAACTATTTTTTCTAACACTCATTTAGCTTAAATTTTACTTTGTATAAAATATTTTCATTTCGTAGCAAAGTACTTCAATAATTTGACAAATAGTTATAATGTTGAAAACAGCTTTGAAGTTGATTCAATGAATTCATTGAAATTTTTTTAAAGGTCTTTAGGCAACTATGGGTCAGGCCGACAATTAATTCATGTCAAGATCAGGAAACATAATAGGCCTACACTATAGTAAAGCTAAATATACAAAATATTTCAAGTTACATGGATCTTCTAATGAAAGATCTCAACATTAAACAGTTTTCTTCTACTTCTTAATGTTAGCAACCAGGTGTAGATTTCATTTTTGACCTGACCCATTGCTTAGAGGGCGTACGAAAATAGGCTGTAATCCGCTCAGAAATTTTAGCATTTTGAAATTTTCTTTAGCAAAATCTGAAATTCCACTTTATATAGCATTTTAAATACTACTACTACTACTACTACTACTACTACTACTACTAATAATAATAATAATAATAATAATAATAATAATCCAATCAAGAGTATGCCACTATTGCATGGAACTATAATAGAAAATATGTAATTGATAAAATTGAGTTATAATACAAAATGATTTTTTGGCCTGGCTTAGATGGTAGGTATAGATTTGGAGCCTTATCATTAGATAATATTAGAAAAAACTAGGTTTTTGAAATTATCTGATCGAAGAACAGTTAATAATATTAAATTCTTTTTCTTAACCTTAAAAGGCCATTATCCTACATAAGTAATATGATAAGTTTAAGAGTAACAATTGATGGAATAAGAATTGTCCTCCTTTTGTAGTAAAGGAATATGAATCTTCTCCCATCTATCATTGTGGTGGTCAAGTAAATAAATATAATCAGTATATAGATATTTTTCAAAATCAGTTTAGATCTATATTTAAGGAATTAATCATTTTTTAAACTAAATTTAATTTATGATAACAGGTGCATTTTTAATCATATTTTAAATGTGTTAAACAATTATTATTTCATTCAATTTGGCTAGAAAAAGATATCTTTTTATTTTTGAATTAACTATCTTTTTCAAAATAATATAGTTAATTGCAAATATGTTACTATCATTATTACTTTTCCTTTTGATTATTATCAATTTGTGTATTTCTTTTCTCTTTCTATCAGTTTCTGTCTCGTATTTTGTGAGTCGTTTGAATTTGGTTTGCAATAATTTATATATTATCTTTTTTCAATATATCATTTGTATCTGTTCTTTTCTGTACTTAACCTTGTATTTCAATATGTATATTGTTCTGGGCGACATCTTATGATCGTGTGGATGTATTGGCTTTTCCAGTAATAAATACAAATTATTATTATTATTATCAAATTTGTTTGTTACACGAAAATTATCAATTTGTGTTTGAAACATTTGAACAAAAAGCAAATTGAATGCACTCAATTGATTTACTACAGGAATAACGGAAATCATTTAGTAATATCGTATGTATTAAGAGAAACATCTGTGCGTAACAGTAGTCTATCTATGAACATATGAGGAGAAAAGAAATAAGGCGAAAGTGCGTGGCTTGACTTTTGAAATTGTCTTATTATTTTTATAAAACCATAAATAGCATTCTAATGACGTAAAACGTACTTTATATGTTACTTCACAAAATAATAAATCCCAATCTATACTACACATGAACCCAAAATAACACTAAACGAACATAAAAAGAAATTTACCGTATAAAGTTTAGGGTGGCCCCGATGACAATATTCTGAAGTGTGCGTAGTAGAAAGAAAGGTTATAAAAATAATTTGCATTTTGTTAAAGGTACCAGAAGTGAAGGTGAAGAAAATAGTGAATATTCAGGAAGTAAATAAAATTCGCGTGGGATGTCAAAATTCACACAATTGCATGTAAGTTTACAACCACCATACGGAAAGATTGTGATATTACTAGTATGAAAATCGTATGGTAATGAAATCTAAAGGCAGTTTATCTTTATCCTTTCGTTTAAAGGCTCCAGCCTGATTTAGAGACTGTGTACACTGAGCGAAGAAAGTTCCTGAAATGCAAAGTAGTGAAGGTAGGCAACACACCATACACGAAATGTTGTGTTTAATCAGTTCTGGACAAGTAAGAAATATATGTTACCCCTTTCGTTCCTTCGTGTCAGTGTTGGTGACCCGGCCTACCCGGGGCATAGGCGATCCGGTCTAAAACTTGAGCCAGTCTGAGAACATAATTAGCTCTAGTTTCGTATTTTTCGTGCTCCGGGGATAACACCTGTGGTACCGATCACTCCTCAAACGCAAGGAAATAATCAAATACTCCACTTTGTAATCCATATGAACTGTGAAGAGACTTAAATCGGGTTACCGGGTCCCAAGCATAGACCAGGTCACTGTGTTATCAGCACAATCATTCTAGCGTTGATTGATGGGCCAAAATATAATGCCAAACAACTATCGGAACACTTAGGGCCGCATCCAAAGAAGGAACTTAGACTTAGTTTAAGGTAGGCTTAGGTTGAGACATTAATTTGGAATTGAATTTGAATTTTATATATGTCCTTTAGGCACCTACGGCTCAAGTCGGGATAGGGGAGAAGAAAGGATTTTGGAAGGTGTCGGCCAGAGCAAATGTTGAAAGTGTCCTCCCTGTATTTCCCTGGTGTGGCTGAGGAAAAAACCTGGAAAACCACCAGTCAGGATCTGCCGCTGGGATTGAAACCACGAACTCCCGAATGCTATGCCAACGCTCTATCAATGAACTACAGCGGCTGGGTATCATGAGAGCAAAGTCCGAATAGCGGTGGGCATATGCAGAAGTGCTCTTAACATTCTCTTCCACCTGTTATTTGGTACACATAACATTTATTTTATCTTTATCTTATCGCAATCCCTGTGCTGTACATTTGCACGGTCGCGACAGTCATAAGGAAAACACATCCTCTTTGTAAACTATTCGTACTAAAAAGTAAAAATAATAATAATATTTTTTTTTCATGCATGATTAAAAGGAAACTCATGGAGCGAGCAAATTAAAGAATTTATAAAATGACTGAATATGAGAGTGCGCCCCATGTCATCTGGGTGTGCATCCAGATACACCCTAACTTTCAGTAGCAGTCAGTTATTTAAATACATCCTAGCAATTATTAAATAATAAATATGAACATATAAAAATATATTTTCAGAGAACAAATGTGTCGTCCCGGCGGGACTCGAACCCAGGTCCTTTCACTCAAGAAGTCGACTTCTTGGCCAATCGTCCACGAAAGCAACCTGGCAGCGGCTCTTTCGAACTTCTATTTACAGTGCATGTGTAACGTCAGAAGCCCAATCACGTGTCTTATTTTTTGATTATGTTCTATCACTTTAAAACATCTGAAAAGTTCATGGTTATAAAACCACTAAAATACATAACTTATATTTTTGAGCCAACTGTTATCTTAGTTTTTTCTTTAAATTAAATTTTCAAATGTTCTATCCTCTCTAAAAATTTGAATTTGGAGCCAACATAAATGAAACAATTACTATCTTGTAGAGCTTGCAAAATTTTTTCAATTTTTTAAAAAGAAGGTCATCGTAGGTGCAAATTCAACCAAGATATAGCTAAACTACTAAAAAGCATACTTTAATTTATTTTGAGGTTAGGTTAGCATCTTTTGAGATGAAACTTGGTGGAGAGCCATCATTTTTAATGCTGAATATGTAGTACTTTTTTATCACGTTTCCTTTTAAGGCACTTTTCACCATCTTTTCCTGCTAGGCCATTTTCTTTTAAATTATTTTTCAACTAACATCGGTTCCTTATCGGAATCTTTCAAAACCCGTCATTCCTTCGCCGACCAAATGGCGACGTTGCCCGACTTTGCTCCTGAGGGGGGTGGGGCTAAGACGACAGATGACTACCATCTGTTGGTCAGGTCCTCTATAGAGAGGTTTTTTACTTTTAAAGAAAATACGATCAAACTTTCAGTGTTCCCTTTCAGATCAAATGTTTTTATGGAATCGGGGGCCTGAGCCATAGATGCCTAAAGATCGTAAATAAAATGGAACCGGCGGTAAAACGCTGAGAGCAGCGAGTTTAGTTGCAGACTTAACAACACATTTGTTATGGTCTGTGTAGCTAAGTGGTCAGCGTGTGAAACATTCTCAAGGCTGTAGGTTCAATCCCCAATGTGGATTTAAAATATTTTCTTGGAGTAATTAAGCGTTGTTAATAATGTTCGCAATTACTTCTGAAAGAGATTTATTCCGTAAAGGGAGAAAAACACAAGACAGGGAGTGAAGGGGGCAGGGAGGAGACGCAGGCTGCTTATTCATAAACGTTAAAATTTCATTGATTTCCATGTCTTGTGCCTTTTTTCTTCTCCCTTTCCTCGTTTTCTCCTCCCTTTTTTCGCTCTTTCCCCATCTTTTCCTATATCTTTCTTCCTTTATCTTTCTTTCTCTCTCTCTCTCTTTTCTCTCTGTGTGGGGGGCGTTGAACAAGACAAGAATGGGATTTCTGCGTATCTATCTCGTGGTTCTCTAAATGATGCTGAACGAATCAATTCTTTCTTCCTCCAAATGGAGGAATATCCTGTCATTCCATGTTTTGGCGCATATTTGTACTGTCATGTTTGTTGTCTAACTATTAGGCGTACACTGCAACAATTCTCCTGGAGGAAAAAGTACTATTTCTTATAATTCCAACCTCTGTTTACTTTTGTTATTAACTGTATATATACAGTATATATACATCACTAAGATGCCATAGCAGAAAAATGTAGCATCACGTAAACGACTTGGTAAATCAAAGTCTTCGAACCAAAATCTGAAGTGAGTTTCTATTTGCTTCATTTAGGCACTAGCCTATATTACGGGCAAGCGGACACACTTTCACTGCGAATAAATTTTATATTTAGGAGCACTAGGGCTTAACTGGGATATGTTAAGAAGTTATTAAGGAGGTCTGGATAAATGCCTGGACAGAGCCAAACTTGCCTTGAAGATCGTGCTGCTTTTAGATAATGAAGATAACAAATATAGTAAATGAATTGTCTAAAATAGTATATATAGATTCAAACTTATATTATGAAAACCAAGTTCACAATTAACGCAAACAAAACAATACAGTATTTTGATTGGACATATTTCATTTGCAAAATACATTACACAATAGCCTACTTCGTTATTTAATGGTTACAAAAGGCCGATGTTTAATCAATGTTCAGGTGTTGAAACTAGAAGTATTCGCGAAGTGTGAAATCTGTATTACATAAATAATTTTAAGTGATAGCTTTTTAAAGGTCCGCCTATTGTTTTTAGGGATAAGTTTATGTGAAATATGAAATCTTTATCTACTTAAATGATTGTAAGTAGTTATAAAAAAAGTAACCTAATCAGACTATCTCTTCTCGGCATTACTACGTAGGAAAACGTGGCATCAAAGCTCAGATGGGTGTTGTAAATTAACGAAATGTTAAAGTTCTAGTCTGAGAAATCACCAACACTTTTTGGGCATCTTAATTCCAATAAGCACAGAGCTTTGTTTTGACTGAGCAAAGGTTATCTAAATCCACAAATAAATTTAACTTAATTTTAGCTTTCAATTTTCAATGTAAAGTCACCCTGCAATTGTAACTAAATATAACGAAATACGCGTGTAAAATGGCGTATAATAAAGTAATTTCAAGTTCCGGTAAATGTTCTACTTTCAAAGCATTCAATAAGTGGATTATAGGTCAGTCATATTCTCAGACCCGGGAAGTGGTTGAACAAGTTATGACGTCTGAACTTGAAAGAAAGAGCTCGTTTCAGGTGAATTCCCTTTTGGTAAATGAAAGAGGAAACACAGGACTTCCATTTTTCATTTTTTTTTTATGTGTTGGCAAATCCACTACTGTTCACTCCTTGTAGTTCGAGAGAAGGAAGGGAACAGGAACAGGACTTCTGGGTGTGGCCAAATGCTGTTCTCGTAAAACAATTTCAAGAGGGGGTTAAAAAAGTGATGCCTTACTCCACGAGAATCTCATGAAGTTCTTTCGCAAAATCGCTATAAACTAGTGTAAGTTACACCCTGGATGAGGGATCTGGAAACTTTTGGCTGGCGGGGCCAGGCACCTTAGTTCCGACATTTCAATACGGATGTCCGTGACGGAATGATAGCGTCAATCGTCATTCGTAAGGTACACTAACGGATTAGAATTTTAATATTCTTGAAAGTTTGATAACAGATTGCCGTCGAAAAGGGGGAACGAAAAAATTCGTTAAGCAGAACGCAGCCGAAAACCGAATCCATTTACTTACTCGGCACTTTGAAGAGAGAAATCAATTAAGTAGGGTAAGTTAAGATAACTTGGTGATATTTTTATATTAAATGATTTTTTTATAAGGAAAATAACAACATATTTTAATAAACTGTATTTATATATTGGAACCATCCTCCTAGGCAATGATTTCCACTAGTTTACCCAGATACAATAAACACACAGTAAGTGAAAAATAAATAATTAAAACAACACTAAAGGGGAAGGATATTTGGCGATAGTAGTAGGTTATTTGATGATAATGGATAGGTTATTTGGTGATATTATGAATTATTAACAAAAACTTTCTCTAATGAAACAAATGTATCACTGACTCATTAGACGATTTTTAACAAGAGTCGTTGTCACCGCGTTTCTCGCTGAGAGTTCAATTAGTGACACGCCTCAATAACGAAGTAGTTAAGCGTGGACTCTGGGATGCTAGGTAAAGTGATGCTCTGATGGATGTCAGGATAAAGAGACTACCAAAAGATAAGGGATTTTTCTTGTAGAGAAACAGTCACCTTGGTGTGGAATGCCTCTTTGGATTAGGAAGGAGATTTACGTACCACAGAGTCCGTTCCACGTCAAGAAGCAGTCATCTTGCGGGAGTTGACATTTGTTTTTCGGACCGCAGAATCCATCCCTTGCCAAGAGACGGTCTCCCGCAGATACAGGGAAGAGAGATT
This sequence comes from Lepisma saccharinum, assembly GCA_022664845.1. NCBI lineage: Eukaryota > Metazoa > Arthropoda > Insecta > Zygentoma > Lepismatidae > Lepisma > Lepisma saccharinum. The sequence goes on along the minus strand of JAGDQP010004634.1, from coordinate 9,636 downwards.
ACTAGATCACAAGATCCATTCGTTCCAGAGAAATGGTCTCCTGTGAGAATCCCTTAAAAGACCTGAAAGGGATCAAAACAACCAGTTAAGTAGAATGCTTAACAGTTATATTGGGTAGTTCTGTCTGAACGTTACATACCACGGAGGGTCATCAGTCATCAGATCACCTAACACCGTATAAGTTACAATGATCACTGAGATAGTAAATGTAGTAAACAAGTAAACATACTCATCTTCGTGCTCAACCGTGACATCTTCATTTGGATATCGTTATATTCAATTAAAACATAAAAAAGTTACTTGTTTTATCTTGATAGTAACAAAAGACTTAGTTCGTGAATTGTAGTAACACGCGTTCCCTATCTGAGACTTCTTAGTGTGAGAATAATCAACTGGTATAAACATAGTTACTAAATACTAAAAGGTCACGATATATCAATATTACAATGTGCAGGTAGATGGCACGGTTATCTCGCCACACATGAACATGGTTATGTGCTCGTCAATGTCCTGTACATGACAATTTTTATGAAATGGTTGCATGAAAAGGCTGCATTGAATTCAACTTGCACCTGTCTTGCTTTGACATCTTGTGAACCAAAAACTACAATTCATACACATCCAGGCATCATCATGCTTGTAAGGCTCAGAGGCTTAAAATTGACTGAATAGCCATAAGATCTGTGCTAAAACACTAATGGAGCTTCAACATTTTCTGTCTTTGAATAAAATGTTACAGATCCTTGGGCACAAAATGGCATACACAAAATAAAACTCAAAGCACTTTCCATGGATTTCACTTAATATTAACCTACCTGTAAATTACAACACAAAGTTTCTGTTAGATTTGGGCCAATGACTGATCTTGGGTACAGAGAAGAAGACATGTTACAGATAGTGGATTGAAAATAGATACCATGCCATGACGGTTAAAGTGTTGATACACAGACCTCATGGTAGATTCGAAAGGGAACGGACTTTTTGGTGAAAAGACTGGTAAGTATTATAAATAGCTTTTTGTCGAGGAAACTCGAGTCCACTTTTAGCTATTACACTCTCGACCATCCTGTTGAGTTTCTGTATTGACTACATGTCTCCAAATGTTTAAAGCTTACTGAACGAGCGTGTCCTTGAACAAGCATGGCGGATTTTTATATATTCTGTACGGTACTCACACAAATCACATTAGGCCATATTTTACAGAACGTGTCGTAGACGCTAAGCCACATACGTAATTCAAACTAGCTGACAATAAGATGCACGATATAATCATCAACTGTATAAGACATTCTACACGTTACTCCTATCTAACAGTTGTTATATGAAGAAAGTTCTCCCGATATTTGTTGAGCAAAATGTTAAATAAACACATTTGTTATCCTTTATTTGGTACAGACATAGTTTTAAGATTAAAATGTTTCATTACACATTCAACTTTGAGTTGTAAAGTGTGTTTTTCACATTAATTATTCTTCATGTTTACCGTAGTGCACCAGCTGTGGACCAGCTAAACTTGGACGTTGCTTCGGACCTTCCATCTGCTGTGGTCCTCAGATTGGATGCCTAGTAGGAACACGGGAGGCTGCTGTGTGTCAGACAGAAAATTTCTATCCTGTTCCATGTAGCAACAATGGTCCTCTCTGCGCTGGAGAATCTGGAAGATGTGCTGCCAATGGAGTCTGCTGCACCGAAGGTAAAATGTTTTCCACCCGCAAGTTATAACATTTCTATTTATTGGTAAGAAAGGCATTATACGTGTTAACATATACTTAAAAAATTATTAGAATTCATTTTACCCTTAACTTTCGGACACCTGCTGATAAAAATTATAGAATGCTTGTGGATCTGAAAAGTCCATATCCTCTCCGTAGAACTGATGTGTACTTTCACCTTCAGGTAAGGTTAGGTGATAGCAGGACACACCATAGTGGAAGATAAGTGTACACGCCCAGATAGCATGCAGGTTTATACCAAGTTTGGACTAGCCTTGGTTATCCTTACAGTAATAAGCTTCACATACCAAGTTTGGTGCAGAGTTTTGGCAAAATTGATGATGACAAATATGCCCCTTGATTTTTGTTTACAGTTACAAATATGGCATATCAAGTTTGCTGCAGAGTTGTGGCCAAATTGGCAATAAAATGCCTGTCGCAACAAATTGAAAAGAAAAACATTCATGGTTCTGTTAGTAACATGCTTAACTACGTGAAGGATAAATGACGGTATTAAGGTGCTTGTAAGTAGCTCTCAGCTTGGCGTAATGGTAGCGTCTTGGATTACTAACCGGAAAGCCAGGTTTCGATAAAATTTATATTCTTTTATTAACAACTTTACTTCTTTTTGTTCGTACTTAAAAATATATGTTTTCTTTTTCTCCTTTTTTATTTTTCAAAATTTATACAATTTTCAAAATTTTACGCATTTCCCGAAATAAGTTAAATGATTCAGGTTAGATAATTATTTTTTCTTTCATTATACGCTATACAAAGACCAAAAACGCAATATGGCATTGACCCGAGCAGTAAAGTATACACATAATTAGGGCACGGTTAGATAGTACTTAAAGCACCTAAAATATGCACTAAAACGACCAAAATACGCAAAACAATATGCACTTTAGAAAACACCTTAGCTTCTTGTAAAAGCGTTATTCTAATTACTGGAAAACCCTTCGTGTTTATAGCACTTCATTCTTCATTTAGTTCATATGATTTAACATGGTAAAAAACTGCTATTTTTAATTCTTCCATAATCAAATACACTTGTTTGAGCAACATTTATTTCAAATACAGCTGATTTTTTTTTTCAGTGAAAGAAAAATGACACTGGTACGTCTTCAAATTCTCACTACCGATTTGAACTAGTTCTGCAATTATCGAAGTTTGCTTTCTAATTTGTGCAGGAACAAATTTATCCGGCACGATAGTAGCGATGATTCCCATCCCATGGAAGGCTTCGTGATCTTTCAGGTTGCAGATGTTGTGATCCATATTATTGGCGGTATGTTGCACAAACTTTCCTGACAATTTGGTGCCTGTTGCGGCTGCATTACTTCATTGAAATGTCTTTACTTCGAACGTGAGCACGAGTGTATCGACAATAAACCTGGAATTTATATTGTGGTGAGTCAGGATCCCTAACCCAAGCTGTAGAACATAGCCCTGTAGGGACTGAGGGGCGTCTATTTTCATAGTTTATCAGACGGTAGAAAATGGTTGTTTTCAACCATAGTTTTTATCATACTTTTTGATTCAGAAACCATAGCAAACATTTGTATTACAATTTTGTCTTGATTGACCCCATTTTACTCCTAAAATAACTAAAACAATGGCTACTAAAAGTGTTGTTTCCGTGTTTTCGTGCCGGTTCTTGAACATCCACTGTAATCTCCGTCGTTCACAGATCAGTTTCTTCAAATGTCTTTACCTTGAACACTCTTAAGTGTGATATATCTACTCGCACGTTAAACACAGAAACTGAGATGTTCGTAATTAAATAGAATCCTTACAGTGTTATATTGGATCAAAACTTTCTACCATTTGAAGAAGTTACAGATAATTATAAAGATAGAATAATATGTATGAAATCTATGGGAAGGAAAATTGTTTTTAAAGTTACGTGCAAGTTGAATTCAAGAGTGAGAAAGGAAAATATGCAGATTAAGGTTGGATTGTTATGTCCAGAGGATAGATCATTAACGAAGATGAATAGTTCAGAAAGTATAGTTAACACATAAGCTGCAGAAGTTTATGACAATAAGAGACATAAAGGAGAAATATGAAGCTAATTAACGAAAAGTTATAGAAGATTGAAAGTAAATCAGACGAAGCTAGCGTTATGACGAGCGGTCATAAACCCAAAACACCGAACTCCAACAAGGGTCGTAAGCTTAGAAGACAAAGTAAAAGGAATCAAGATGATGATGAGCTTGTTATGAGGTATGAAAGGTATGGACACAGAGAACGAATGGATATACTTAGACAAAAACAAGGGCAACGAAATGTAGGTGTTTGAATGAATGATATTTTGAGAGAGGCAAAGGAGAATTATGACAAACGGCAGTATCAACAGGTTGAAGATAAATGCATTCTTATCCAAAATATAATTAGGACAATGACCTGGATGTCAATAAGTATATTTAAATTAGTGAACTTCATGCAAAAACAGTGGGAAACCTTATGAAGACATTGAGGTACGAAAAGCTGGTGCATATGATCATGTAGAGTTGAATTTAAAAAAATAACCAGTTTTTTTGTTGAAATTATCACAGAAAAATTGACAGCCGCCACGACCGGGACTCGAACCCACCACGGCACAGCCAAATTTCTATGTATATGGAATGTTCATATGGAATGTCTCGCCTAGACACTCTTACAACTCTTCATTGCTGCAATACCGCATAACATATATTTATCAGAAAACAAGATCTGCAAAACCAATGCCATGGAAATTAGGACCTAACGTTGGACACTTTATGCCCACGGTTCGCTACTACTAACCTTTTGATCGATATAACTTTAACGGGCGCCAGGCCGTAACCGGCCAAATAAATAAAATATGAATTGTTATTAATTAACCCCAAGATCAAATCCAGATCGCTAAAGGCAGACTGAGAAGACAAAAGTACTTTGTCAGAGATATTCTAATTTGGAATGGCAAACTCTCCTGGAAATGGAATATAACATTCTTGAAATAATAGAACTTTTGGTTAGCTTTAAGAGGGATAACATAAGAATTTATTTGGTTACGATTTTAATACAGGGCTGAGCGGAACGATTTCTCTAGGATCTGAGCTCGAATTATTACTCATCCACCGATGACACAATACTAATATTTTGTTATATTTCGACTGACTATTCGGCTAAGGCAATGATTATAGACTCAGTACTCACACTCTTACAGTCAAAACCCGAATCAACGTAATACGAGTCATTACATATCATTTGTCAAGGCAATCCGCATAATTTAAAATTTATCGATCCCACTGTTCTCGTTTCTGGCATTAACTGATAATCAAACTACCATTTCTGCTGTGAATTTGTGCTTCAGAATACGCTCTATTTCTTCTCTTACATATAAATATTCACTCAATGAAACACTCAAAATTTTCACACCTCTATCATATAACGTGTGTTTCTCAGATTCTAAAAAAATATAGGGGTAGGTCATCCCGTTTAAATTTCCATCCGATAAAATCCGATGAAATTTTCTCTGATCCAATCTAAATAGATGGATTTCTTTTAGAGACGTTCCCCACCTGGGAACTCGGGATTTTCTCTGATTTCTGTGGGGAGACATCTATCTAAACAGACAGAGTTTGGGAGAAACTGTATGCAAAAACATTGAATACCTCTCCCACAGGACTGTCATTAATTTTCAGGGAAGTGCATTTCTCTACGGGAGAATCTGGGACGGGACACACCATCAATTTCACATGATAACGTATCCATATATTTGTATAGCACTCAACGTGGCTATATTTTCTGGTCGTGGAACAACAAAGAAATTTACACTAAAAATTATCAGCATTCGACGCTTAAAACTTTCACAGTGTTTTGTCAACGAGATATTCAAATTTCTCTCTTTCAAATGATATCTATGATTAAACCTATTCCGAACCCTTCTTTAATTCTGCGGATATATGCTACAAACTCAACGACCCAAGCTCGAAAATAAAATTATTGTAATCTTTCTAGCTAACATTTAAGCAACTAATTTGAATTAATTCATGTGCTACAACAGTTAACACTTCTGAAATGCGAAAGAACCTTACACCCAAGAATCCTCGGACCTGAAATAAGAAAACATAAAAAGCACATTTGTAGATTCTTTCGCTCACACCACTTTACCTGATCAGTTACATCTTTTTATAATAAAAAAATTATTTCTTCGAGGCAATGAAATCGATCCTGCACTTCGAAACCAGACCCTTCACTTCACACAACCTTCCACTTTGGCTTCCAGCGCATCCTTTCTCGAGCCTTCTTTTTTTTTCAGCCGCTCGCTCTGCGCCAGACCCCTCTCTCCCTTCCCGCAGCCAGAATCTCAGCCAATAACGTACCGTACACTCAACGTCCAATTTTATCTCCTTTTCACTTGAATCCCGCAAAAGAGGAAGAAAGCAAAGGTCTTGGCGCCTCTTGACCTGCTACCTAAACCGGGCCTCAAAACCTACGTGACTATTAGCATCCATCACTTCTGCTGTTCCCCTCTTCCCTCCCTAAGAACATAAAGCAGGGTTCGGAAAGAGGGCAAGCGGTCATTGAAATCCTGCGAAAGCGCACTTCTATGAGCTCAAAATATTTAACACTGCTTGAATAGAGAAAGCGTTTCTGCAATATTGAATACCCAAAATAACATTTTAAAACGTACCTAAGGATATGAACAAGCGACTAAAATTAATTCAAATATAAAAAATATACATCATTATACACAAAATTTCATATATCATATTCGAATATTGTAAAAAAAATAATTATAAGTGAAGAAAGAGAGAGAAAGAAAGAAAGAAAGAAAGAAAGAAAGAAAGCTAAAGATTTCGGACTTTCCAATATGGGGTTGTTTTCAGTTTAGCTGGCCAACTGGTAAGAAGAGGGGGTGTTGTAGGAAGAAAAGAAACACAATCAAATACAACTTAACATAAGACAGAATATTTACAAATAATATTCACATTATCCTTTCACCCTGGATCCTTTCTATTTATACCACTGAGTTCATTTTTTCCAGTACAGGGTGATTCAAAACTTAACTCCACTTATTTCCATACATTAAAATTCTCGACAAGGCCATGCAAGGATCATAACAGTAGCTATAGAGTATAAGGTGAACGAAAGCAAGCAGCCATTTTGGAGCTAAAAAAAAGCGTTTACAGTACATTTGAATGTTGTAGAATATAAGATGTTTTACATTTTTTAAAAACAAATAGGTTACATTTTGGTGATGGAAATCAAAATCAAATGAACGCTCATTAGCGGTGAATACAAAGCAATTAAATTTATTTATAAAAAAATTGGATAGACACTGTCTACCCTGTCGATCCCGAGAATGCGCCACTGACTGGGAGGGCAGTTGACAGACCTCCTTAGAATAGATATCATCACCCAACATTCACCTACTGAATTGAGGAAAACCGCTGTTCAGATGACGAAGAGCAGGACTGCAACTATGCCTATCCAGTACAAATCCTTTCGCCACTGCCCCCTTTGCATTCTCGTTTTCTCTCTTTTTATCCTCATTTATAAAGCTCCTGAATGCTTGGGCCTAAACATCTGTTTTTGTTTTCCTCTCACAATTTGAGTTAGCCTGTTGATATTGTAGGTTTCCTTTATTCCTTCAATAGTTTGCTGAAAAGTTTTAGTTAATTTTTGTTGTGAAAAAGATGTTTCAATTAAACAAAGTTGGTGAAATTTTGAGATAATTAACTGTCTATTTTTCTTTTGCAGAATCGTGCAACATCGATCCAACGTGTCGTGTTCTTCCTTCAGAATCAAGAGTTTCTTACTCAATGAATCTCAACTCCTTTGTCGATGACGCTGAGGACTCCTTGGCACCCCACTTGGGCATTGACAGAAGATGAACAAAAGCCAGGTGAAACTTCTCAACAAAAACAACAACAAAAATCAAGGGAAAACATATTTTTGGCTGCAACATATACCTATTACGCAGCGGGGGGAACAAAAAACAACAGAATGACACTCCTTAAAGAGTTTTATTTTTAAAAAACGATAAATTACTTAAATTAATTATGAAATTATCTAAAGACAAATTAGAACGTTTTTCAATGTAGCTCACTGACTCACGTAAATCAATCGAGGACAGTAAAACAATTTTAACATGGAAAGTTTTTCTGCTGAACCAATCGGATTTTTATGTCGATATAATTTGATATCTCTGAATATAATGGTACTACAATTGAAACTAATATTAAAAGGAGCTAAGTCAAAAATTCAGTTTTCGCTACGAAAGAAAACTAATTATTATTATTATTATTATTATTATTATTATTATTATTATTATTAT
>JAGDQP010004633.1:39539-83670 GCA_022664845.1 Lepisma saccharinum | reverse complement strand
CCCCCCCCCCCTCTGCCGTTTCCGTTAAATGTTATGGTAGAGGACCCACTTTTCACAATCTGGTTACCATCCTGTTAAGCAATGGCTCACGTCTGTGACGGGTGAGCAGGGAACTTCAGATATCAACTCGCTGCTGCTTCTGTTGAGGTGTTAGCGCGTGGGGTATCCGTTTTCAGAGTTTTGACATTCACTCAAAGTCCTGCAGATGACGATGAACGGTTGAATGGGTGACATGGAGTTCGCTGGTCAGTTCTTCAACAGTTAGCATTGCATTTGCCTCTACCTCCACCGCTGGTCGCAGGGTATCAACTCATTGTGCCATATGTCATATGCTACACCCACAATTTTGTTATTAAGTATTTTTTTTATCATTGATAACTTTTAAGTGAAGTCTTTGTAAGATGAAAATGGCTTGACTCCATGTCATCCTTGGGCAGCACCCGCAGTTCGTTCAAGATGTCATCAGGCATCACATCACAGATCAACGCATTGTGTCGTATGATTGAATCATACAGAATGTCAGCTATTTTATTTCATCATTATTTTAGAATAACAGTGGAGCATCTCAACTGTGAGTTGATGTTATAATAAAATCTGTTTTCTGATAAAGGAGGTAAGTGCAAAGTAAGAAGGTAACTGGCAAGTGTACACATGCTTACGATTCTCGATTTGGTTCTCTACTTAGCCGCAGGGCGCACTAACTACCCTCGTTACGTTCTAGTGCACCTCAGGTCCATGAACTACTACTGAGGATCGTTTTCTTAAAGAGAGGTCTCATGCGGTATAATCCGGCATTCTGGAATGGTTTGTGGATCGATATATGGAAAGATACATCCAGTGTTTCTTTCAGAAGATTGCGTTCGGAGGGCTCGTGGAGGGCTCACGAAAATTATAAATAATGTATATTGACCCCACATTTTAGCACATTATTGATTATAAATAATGTGCTAAAATGTAAAATTACAATCGCGTTACTTAACAATATATCGTACTTCCTTAGTTAACCTCCAAATAACATGCGCAATAATTATGGAATGTGCTATTATATATGTATTTCAGTATATGTATGTGTAATACAATTGTTGAGACTAATTCTTCCAGGGCGCGGTTGAAAAACCCCGGTAAAGATAAGATAAAGATAAAATGAATTTTATGGGCGGTAACAGCACTATGGCTTACGCCAGTCCCGATACGGGGGAAGCCCCTTATCTTTGTCACGTCTAAACTTAGCTGTTATTTGGATAAAATTCGAAAACTGAAACAGTAAAATCATATAAAAGCTGAAGATGTAAAAGGTCTTCAGAAATATAAAACACTGGTGTAAATAGCCAAAAGAACGAGAAAGAAAACTAAAGATGTATAGAGTCTTTAGCATAACAATTTAAAAAGCGTGCAGGTTGTAATTTTTTCCTGATGCCTGAGGATTTCATCCTCGGTTGTTGATCCTGAATATTATCCCAAGCAGGTCCTATATTTCTACCCAAATAGGTAGTAAGTAATCACTTACCAGTAGCCACTAGTTTTAGGAACCCCCAGGGTCATTCCATACCAAATCAACCAATAAAAAATAGTTTTTACAAAATGTTGATTTTTGGTAACTGTTCATTCATTAATATAATAAAAAATACAAAACTACATGTTTTTGTCACTTTCGGTTTTTGAGGAATAAATTGTTAAAAATAAAAAAATCGACTAATTTTTTACGCGTTTTGAAACCTTTAAGAGCCCGAAACTCAAAAACTATTAAATTGTCCTAGTCAACGCAAACTTCCACCATTTGTTTCAGAATTTCAAGAGCTGTAATTATTACTATAGTAATAATATTACTAGATAACAATAGAGCTGATATATTACTTGATTTTATTAGACCAATCTTTATATTTTTTTTAAAATTAAAGCAAAACTTTTTTTGAAAAACTCGAAAAATAAATTTTTATTTTTCTTGAGAGAAAATATGTTAAATGTGCTTCTGATTAGAAAGTATGTGCAAAATTTCATGATGGTATTTCAATGGGATCATGTTGGAAAGAAATCTAACATAAGTACATAGCCATTTTTTTTATAACGTGTATAATTAGCTTAAAAGGCAGTACGCAAAATGGCTTCTAGCAAAGTAAATTTAATTGGTTAAAATGTGATATACAGTATCTTAAATTCAGTTCTAGTGTAGAACAAGCCAGGCTGCCGTAGTTCAGTGGTAAAGCATTGGCGTAGCATTCGAGAGGTCGTTGTAAGATAAGATAAAATGGATTTGATGGGCACTATGGGTAAAAGCACTATGGGCTACGCCCGTCCCGACGGGAGCAAGTTCGATTCCAGCGGCCGACCACCCTGACTAAGGTTTTTCCAGTTTATTTTTCTCAATCGCAACAGGCGAATGCCGAGATGCCACCTTCAATATAGGTCCCGGCCCACACCTTCCCGAATCCTCCCCCTTATCACGGCCTGACCCTTAAATGCCTAAAGGCCATAAATATCAATTTTAAAACGGCAGTAAGAATTATTAATTTGAAATTATTTATTTACAGGCTAATCTACCACATTTACTACTTTATTATAATAACAAAGTGGTAGGTTCATTAGCCTGTAAGTAACTAATTTCAAACTAATAATTCTTACTGCCTTGTTTTAAATACAGACATCAGGCTGGACTGATTAGTTTTTACTAGGTTTGTTCTACAATAATTTTAAATTTGAATTACATTTTTGACCTTTAGGCATCTAAGGCTCAGGCCGAGACAGTGGGAAGGATTCGGGAAGGTGTTGGACAGGGCCTATGTTGAAGGTGCCATCTCGACATTCGCCTGATGTGACAGGAAAAACGCTGGAAAAACCTCGGTCAGGGTGGTCGGCCGCTGGAATCGAACCTACGAGCTCCCGAATGCCAACGCCATCCTCCAATTTAAGTTCTCTTAATAAGTTAACTGCATGCTGGTTACCCCTTTTAAATAACTCTCGTATCCAATATCGTGCGCTTATATTTCCTGTTAGACTGGGTTACCAAATAGCTAGCACAAACACCCGCGAAATGCACTGCTTGCGTCATGATCTCTCACCAAAACCAGACTCTGAAGCCATATATTCGATCTTCGACCACCTTGCTCTGATGAATGAAAGAGGGAGGGAACTCTGCTCTATTTTGGAATGTCTGCCCACGACCCTATAGTGTCATTTGACACCAGCCAGCAGAGTTCTTCTCTACCTCCCCCACGCACACTGGTCAGTGGTCACCACGGAAGTACGAACATAGAAGAGGAAAAGAAACCCTAACGTAAATGTGAGCCCCTGGTGGATGATATGACTAAGACAGAAGCCCATATATTACTATAGGAATTTCATTTTTAATAGCCTCACAAAGAATTTGTACATAGGATGGAGGGGAAAGATACATAAAATGAAAGAGGATACTAAAAAGAAGTATCCTTTCAAGGGTTTTAAAAAATAAGCCACGTTTTACACGAAAAAAGTGATTTTTTTCTTCTCCGTATTTCTCTCCCATTTAAAATGTATGGCGTGAAGAGCATCTACATTTAAAATTATGCTACGAGGTCAGTTTTGCTCCTAAAATTTCCATTACATTTTTAAATGAAGGAGACATTCTTTAGGCAGTTCTGTATTAGGGCTTTTTTAAATTGACTTTCTTGTTTTTGTAATATGACCAAAAATGTTAGTACACTGTCTAACTGTACCTCTTCCCCTTAAGTACGGGTCAAAGTCCCTGGAGGGTCTATTGAACGAAGTTATTCAGAGTCCACTTTATCGAAATCTGTAAATTCCATCCTTAGAAACTGAGTAGCTAGTTGTAAAAAAATATAATAATTTCACCCACTATTCGAAGAATTTGTGCCTGATTTACTTGGTCAGTCTTCTTTACAGAAACATATTTGCTGTAACTAATAATCTTCCATTATATTATCGTGTGGTAGGGTGAGAACTGTACAGACTCATCCAGGAGTCGTTTGTAACTTGACTGTTAAATTATTGAGTTGCAATTTCTCCGTCGCTAAGATTTCATTATTTTTGACGTTCGAGCATTTTATTATAAAAGAAGTTCGTTCATCTTAGACACGTTTTTGGTTGGATTCTACTAATACGTAAATTTACTGCTAGATCAAGTTTGTTCTGTTCTGTATGAACACAATTCACTCAATTTGTTTAAAAAAGAACAGTTTTGAAACAAACAAAAAGCGAAAATGTATCACTTAAATAAAATCTAGATTCATAAATAGAGCTGATAATTCTTGCCTGTCTAATGACTTTAAATGATAGTAGGTGAGAGTACGGGAAGTATGTGTTGCACTTTGTGCTACAAACATTTCACTTACCCACTGTCAAACCAAATAGAAACCGAAGTAGCTCCACGCCGAAATGACGTTCTCACCACGTTTAACAACTCAGCCTAACCAGGTCCGAAAATTGAACCGAATGGCCTGACTGATTCCATTCGTCTAGTACAAACAGGCAGTAAACAGTTGCCAAAGGCTAAGCGTGCTTGCATGAAACAATCGACGGTTTGCGAGCGTTACAAATTACCTCAGGATAATATCAGGATATCGCAATACGACCACATTCGGGATCATCCTGCCAGGATATCCCCAGAATATCCCTCTACTCACAAACCGGGATTATCCAGGTAGGATTTTCTACGGATATTCTGAGTATGTCCCAATATCCCGTTTGACCTTGTGACATCAATGGGACTTGTTCAGAACGTCCCATGGATGTCAGATGCTATTAGGGAGTGCTCAAAGTAGGTTAGAAAGGAGACGCTTGCACCTAGTGGCGGCGATTCCCTATTGAAAGTAACGGCAATGAGCTCCCATTAATAAAAAGTAGGGATACACCAAATCCAAAAAAAGAAAAAGGTAAGGGCACGGCATGCCCCCTCACTTCGAGTACTGCTGGGGATGTAAATAAAATATAAAAATGAAAGCTTCTGTTGAGAAGTATTGAATTGAATTTTATTTAAGGTCTTTTGGCATATTTGGCTCAGACCTGGGTTAGGTACAGGATGAAGAAGGTATCGGCCAGGGCTTTCTTAAGGTACTATCCCAGCATTCGCCTGATGAAATTTAAGGGAAAACCTGTCAGAATAGTCGACCGTGGGGTTCGAACCCACGTGCCTACCTACTGCCGTACCAAAGTCCGCGACGTTACCTTCTTAGGTCAGCTATTACAAAAGGAAAAACTAATTTCATAACTTACTGCAAATCCAACTTCCAGGTTTCTAAGTGTTCATGATTTTTTTTTTGGGGGGGGGGGGGGACAAAGGGTGGCATACAAATTAAGCGAGAAATTAAATTTGATTCTACTAAGCTGTAATTTAACAAGACATTCAGCAGCGATTCTTAAATAGAGGAAACTGGGAACTTCCCACAGTCAAAAGAAATATATTTTTTTTAAAAAAATGATTTTCTTTCGCATGAAGAAGGAAGTTGAAGGATGTATGTAGAGAATTTATTTAAATGTGGGATGGCAACACTGCGTTGAGGTCGAACGTCTTATTTGATGTCTCCCTCTGTCGCCACTCCATGATTTATTTTCTTGCATCTTCAGATGCTCACGTAACCTCTACGCCTGCGCGCCACGCGATATATGGGCAGAAAGCAACGAATAAGGAGGAAGACAAACTTCCTTGTGTGCAGACGGCGTACCAGAAGTCTCGCTTATTGACATCTTTAGGCGAGAATTTAAACTGTCTTTGTCTGTTGTTAGCCAACTACAATCCAAAATAAATCATGAACGAAATATATACCCAATACCTCAACCCCATGGAGATCCAACCCGAAATATATATTATATACCCATGGAGACCAATACCTCAACTCCACATATCTTAAACCTTTCGCCTGGCTTCGCTACTCCTCCAAATCACAACTTCCGCACCTCCCCATATCTGAACACACTTCTTATCAAGGCTGCAAGTTTGACGAAACCTTTCGAGGCAGCATCCTGAAAATCCAGAACCCTAACTCACCTGCCACAGTTAGAAAGAGATGGAAGCAGACGTACATCTTTATCGTTTCCGCCAACAATGAGCTCGGCCTCAACTGCCTGTAGCACAGTGTCTTCTTCTTCTTCCTTTCTCTTCTTTGTTCCGTCTCTAGCTGCCCTTTTATTATATTTTTCAATATTGTTTCTCTGTTCTTCCTTTCTCCTTCATCATTTTTATGTTCCCTCCCCTCCGATTCTTTATCCTCTTATTCCTTTAGGAAGTCCCTTATCGACTCCTAGTAAGCTTCGCACTTTCGTCTCCATTTGGTGTTTTTCTCCGACACATCTAGTAATTTTCCCGCTTCCATACCACACTGTTACCCAGTATCTGTTGGCACATGGCGTCTTAGCCCAAGTCCCGCACCAGTACACTCTGTCCTTTTTCTCTCCTACCATGTAAAAACGCTTTTGCGTAATGTTGCCCCTCTTCTATTGTGTTTGTGAAGTTCGTGTACTCCTGTTTCAGCATTCTACTATGAATCTTTTTTTCTACCTTTTTTCACCATTTTATGTATTCCCGCTTTGGGCTTCCTTTGTTTCGACCACGTGATCACTACACCATTTCTTTATCCTTTGTCCGTTCATTGTGGTTTTCTGTCATTCTGTCCTGAGTTACTCTTGATATTCCTTTGAATTTTTCCACCTTCGTGTTTTTCTCTAATTTGCTTAATTTTAATATTACTATTATTATTTCTTTTTCTTCCTGAGTTATGCTTTTCTTTTCTTTAGTCATGTTCTGGTTTTCACTTTCAGTTAATAATTGACTTCTCTGTACTTACCTTTTCGGCTTTACTTGACTTTCTGCACTACCCCTTTTTCGGCTTTACTGGACTTTCTGCACTCCTACCAGTATCATGACCTCCAGTTCTCCTCTGTTCTTGATTAACCGTTTCCGTACCAGTACATTTAAGTTTTCCCGCATTCTCTCACATATTGAATTCCTGCAATCCTGCCTCCATCCAGGACTTACACCTAAAAGCCTAACTCCCAAAATGCCCCTCTCCGGTTTCTATTCGTCCTACACAAGATTTTTTTCCTTCTGCAGATATACCTCTGTTAACCTGACCACTCTAGCACTCTCGTTGCACTTTCACCAAGCCTTAGAACTCTCATAGAACTTCAATCTCTCATCAAAATCCTGCTTTCCTTACCATCTCCCCTATTTCCAACATATACCAAACCTTCTGCTGCTTCCAGTCTTTTGATCAACCTGAGATACAAACTCCTTTCCAAACATTCTCGACTTTGTCTTCCTGCCCTCTCTCGAGGCATCTCTCTTCCTTTGCCTCTCCCTTCATCCTCTACTTCTGCCCCCTTTAATCAGTCGTCCTGAGCCCACCTCTCTCTACAATTGCCGGAGCAACCTACCTTCTGTCCCTCAGAGATTCAAAAGTAACTACAGAATTGAACCCGCCACCTTAATCCAACCAAAAAAAAAAAAAGAAAAAAAAAAGAAAACAATACCCGCAGCTACTTCTCAACCTTCCTTCCCACACACTTTCAGATACCGAACAGAAAGTCCTTTTGTACGGTCTTTCCTTCTTTCCTTCCCGTCATATTGAACAAACCAACCTACTTAATGATTTCCTCACCTTTGCCCGTAACCTCAGGTGGTACTAAGAATGGTCCACTCATCTCGACATCTCTCAGGCCAAAACCACTGACATCAAAACTCGTACCAGCTTTCACAAATTCCTTCCTCTCTCTAGTAAAGATCCTCCTCCTCTCCCTCCAAACCACCCTGTTGAACCACCACGGTAGTCATTAATTACTCGGACTAATCGGAAGCCCTCAAACAACTTTCCGATCCTACCTTTTACCGTTCCCTCGAGGAAGATTCCACTCAATCCTTCCTTAATAGGATCCGCACCTACCTCCAAGCGCATGGACACATGAGGTGCTGTTGCATTCCACTGTCTCTACACTGTTCTGACAATCCCAGAACCCTTAAATTTTACCTGCTTCCCAAAATCCATAAACCTGATAATCCCGGTAGACCCATCGTTTCCAGTATTGGCTCTCCCACTGAAAGAATCTCCGCCGACTTCCTTGACCACCGTTTCCAACAGTTTGTCCAGGAGCTCCCTTCCTACATCAAGGATACCATTTCCTCTCCACAATACATTCTATCTCTGGTTCTCTCCCACCGGACACACCATCTTCTTCTTCTTCCATTCTCTTCTTTGTTCCGTCTTTAGTTGCACTTTTATTCTATTTTTTTGCAATATTGTTTCTCTGTTCTCCCTTTCCCCTTCATCTTTATTATTTTTATTATTATTATTTCCCCTCTTGATTCTTTATCCTATTCCTTTAAGAAACCCTACACCTAATCCTAGTAACCTCCTCACTTTGTTTTCCATTTGGTGTTTTTCTCCGACACGTCTAATAATTGTACCGCCTCCATAACCTATTCACACTGTTACCCTGTATCTATTGGCAGCATGGTCTCAGCCTAAGTCCCGCACCAGTCCGCTCTGTCCTTTTTCTCTCCTACCATGTGAAAACGCTTTGCGAAACGTTACCGCTTTCCTATTGTGTTTGTGAAGTTCCTGTACTCCTGTCTCAGCATTCTACTATGTATCCTTTTTTCTACCCTTTTCCCATCTTATGTTTCGTTAGTAAAACACAACCGGTAATACACATGCGAAAACAAAACACGTTTTCTATACTTATGATGCAACTATATGAATTAGTAGAAAAAAAATAGTAAATCAAAGTTAATGTTAGTGACATTCATTGTTTCATTTGATTCACATCATGCCACCTCATTTAACTACCTTCCATGTTGTGCGAGAAAAACAACGCGAAAAAATTCAAGGTTGCCAATTCAGCAAGATTCTGACTAGTATATCGTTAATGAAAACTTATTCACTCCATAAAATTGATCTTTTTGAATTTGAATTTATTTATGGCCTTTAGGTATCTCAGGCTCAGGCCAGGATAGGGTGGCGGAAACAATGTTGGAAGACAGTCCGTCAGGGTCCCGGTATTTGCCTTGTATGACAGAGGAAAAACCTCAGTAAGGATGGGCGACCGCTGGAGTCGCTCCCAGGAATTTCCGATTGCTAAGCCAATACCCTACCAACTGAGCTACGTCCGTTCGGTACATAAAATTAATATATTACCAGATTTATTTTACATTCACCTTACTTAATCATTTAATGTCTATCTACTAATTGTTTCTCTTGATATTTAGAGCTCTAAGCAATGACATCCCTCTGCCAATACAACTTTTGAAAACGATAGAGGAACAAGCGGTCATCTGGACACGTGCGTTAGTAGGACTAAAGGGAAAATCTTTGAGATATTGTATTCAGCTTGATTATACTGCACTTGGGGAGGCACGCAGGTTTGAGTTCTTTTGACGGACATCCTGAGTGAGGTTTACTCGGATTTTCCTCAGATTCACCAGGCAAATTTTGGGCTTGTACCTAGAGAAATCTTCCACTTTTTTATCAATCGAAATATATAAAGTATGCACAAGGTTGTCCGAAGCAGCACAAGTAAGTTTCAACTTGTTTTATTTCATAATTTTCACATTACTGACAACAGTGCTCCTCTCTCTGATACCTGTAAGATAATTCCAGTATCTTGGCCAGGGTAGCATCAATTCCTTAGTATCACAAAGGTGGCAGAGAAAAAGCTTCCCGAGCGCAATTTTCTCCTTTAACCGAACGAGCTGTGCTGGAATACTTTAGTAAAATCGGTGAAGTGATGCGGAAAGGGCGCTTTCGTGACAATATTGTCTGAGCACCCGTACTTTGCCTCGGAGCCACCAACCTGAACGTGATTCAACCATGTTGATGGTAGGTCTCTCGTTAAAAGCTAAATGCTCGATTAGAACGAAATGTACGAGTCAGTTCAACTAGGTGGGGTGGGAGAGGGAGATCAGGATATAATGAATTTGAAGGACTTATTCCTACAGTCTACACCTACAGTTCCTAAACTACAAATCACTACTGACACGAAGTATCGAAAACATGATTATTACGGATTTACCCAAAGTTCTAAATTATTGAACTATGCATCAATTTGCCGACGATGTGCAATTACAAGCTGCATGTTTACCAAATCAAATTTCTCGTGCCGCTGAGTTGATGAATATAGACCTTGATAGAATTCTGGACTGTAGAGCAAATGGCCTTTTGTTGAATCCCAGTAAATCTATGTATACCATTGTTGGTTCCCGCCATAACATACTGAATTTAAAACTTCTTGATATAAATATTAAAATAAATCAGGTGAAAGTAGACTACTCGAGCTCCGTGAAAAGTTTAGGTATGATCATAGACTCCCATCTACAATGGTCAGAACATATTGCTAAGCAATGCAATAAAGCGTATGGTATGCTTAGATGTATTTATAGATTACGTGAATATCTATCTCAGGAAATGAAATTACAACTAGTTCAGGCACTAATCTTACCTCTTTTTGATTATTGCGATATGATTTATGGAAGCCGGATCACAAAAATTATTAGTAATAAAATTCAAAAGGTTCAGAATTCTTGTATGACATTTACTTTTGGTATAAACACATATGAACATATACTGCCTGTATTGAACCAGAATAAAATCTTAACTATGTCACGCAGAAGAAAATTACATGCTTGTAGTACGCTATACAATATCTCACCTAAACGAAAACCACAATACTTATATAGGTTAGGTGTATATTAATAGTAATACGGAATGTGCTCAAGCACTAGAAGTATGTCCACTGCAGTTTATTCCGATACTATGTCATTGTGTAAGCCTTTATGTTTTACATTTTATGTACTTGTTTCTTTTCTGTATACAGTTTATGTATGTAACTGTACTGACACGGGTTAGGTGGTAGAACAGCGTCAGCTGAATCTCGCCCACGCTAATAAAGAATGTTTGAATTGAGTTGAATTTTATATGTAGCGATAAAGAACACAATGAAAGATACTACAATATTTAAAAAAAAATCGCAATTTTAGGTTGAGAATCATATGACAAGACTTTCTACAGGGTAACAATGATTGAACAACTCTCTTTCTCTCATATAGACTCACAGTCATTAAAAGAAATTTTAATTTTCAATGCATTTATTTTCAACAGAATATGTTCAGTAACATACTTATCATACACTTATACACTGTGTACAAAATTATACATTTCAAGATACACCAATATAACATTTTCATATCAAAATATCAACATCTAACAAAAATATTTCACTGGGAAACAGTAGAACTTCATAAGCAAGGTGCACAAAACCGAGCACAGCATTGGTTACGTACATTATAATATTGTACATTATAATAACAGCAAAAATTGAAACAAAGGAATAGACATCTGTTAGTTAGAAACACACATGAAATTACTTCCATATTTCAATTTAGACTTATATGTATATAAGAATTAAAGAATATGAATACGATTGCAATAGGAGTGTCAATGCATTGCCAGCAATGATTTTAGACACAAAATACAATCAACCTGGACATAAAGCTCAGACAGGAAATTTCACATTTATATAGTTCTAGAGCTAAATTTTTACTCCAGAAAGGAAATATAAAGATTATTAATAGAAATTATTAAATTACTGACTTAAGACAAAAATTATTTGCATGTTCACTGAAGTCTCAGTTGAAAAACTTGTTGTACCAACAATTATTTATATTACAATTTTATTACAGACAACGTTTCGGAGTACTTTAATATCCCTTGCTCGGACACGAACACACGTATATAAATAAAGTAAAAGTAACTAAAAGTAACAGTGGTTATAGTAGCATGAAAAGAACAACTTACGCACTTTTTTTTTTTTTTTCGTCTTACCAGAATTGACAAGAACTATGAATGGGCAATGATACTTACGGATGAAGTTACTTTCAATTTAAAAAAGAATCAGGTCGCTCTTATTTTTGAGTATATTGTGTTAGAGATAATAAGTAACTTTGAGTAAGTAAAATAACCTATAAGAGATTGGTTCATGTATGGAATAGAGTGAATAGACAATTTTGAACAGACTACAAACTGTTTCACACTTTATTTAGAATTCCCTAAGTTTGTTTTCAACGGGGACTTCAATATGCACACAAGTAAGTAATTTTTCTTTTCAAGTAACTCCAGCGCAGAAATGTCTATATTTAAATGATTAACCTTTGCTTTTACCATCATCTTTGGTATGTGGGCATTGTAAACATCAAAAACGAACGATCAAGGCACTCTCAATTTCAAATGAAACCCGTTCGATGTCATTAGCTAGCTTAAATTGAATCTGTTTCTCAGAAGTAGTCACCGTAAGCATTCCGGAATTTGTCCCATTACGAGACGAACCGCCGATTACCCCCACATAGATACGGGGGGGAGTAAGGTTTGCTCTTTGAACCTCATCATCGGTGTGTATCACAATGACGTGTGACGTCAGCATGCCAAGTCCTTCGTCGCCATGGCCAAGGAAGTTGAAATCTCAAACATCCGCTACCAAAGTCATGTAGACTGTGTTCTTTGATTGTCACGGACGATTACTGTTAGATTTCAAGGAACCAAACGAATCCACCAATGACGAACGTTACTATGAAACTTTTATCGTCTTCGGAGTGCTATAAAAACAAACGCCCTGGCTTGCTGACGGCACACGTTACACGATAATGACAGTCTGCATTTTGCTCACCGCTACAGGAGTTGTTCCAACGATTCAAGTGGGAGATATTGAGCCATTCTTCTTATAACTCTCCCATGTGACTTTCACATTTTTGGTCCGCTGAAGGCGGCGTTAAAAGTTCGCAGATTTTACACAGATGACAAGGTGAAGGTTGCCATACAACAGTGTGTCTGCCCCCGTATTCTATATGGGGGATATTCGGCGGTTAGTGTCACAATGAGGCCTGAATGCTTACGGCGACTACTTCTGAGAAACATCGAATTCAAACAAGTGTCAAACAGTGCCTGTATCTACAATACAAAGTTTAAGTAATTTTTTACTGTCCCAGCTAATGACATTCAACGGATTTCACTTGAATGCCCCTTATATATTGTTTGATAATATTCGGATCATCATAATTTTTGTCGTAAGTTTGCACTACTTTACATCTTAGGTTCTGAAAGTATAATTATTCGGACAATCCGTTGTCAAATATAACCCAGTTTTTATATAAAAAACTGAAAGGTATTTTGGATATGGAACCATTATTAATGGAATTTGATGATGCTGCTTTCCCAAATACCTTCTCAACTTATGTTCGCTCACAACTAAATATATGATCAAACCAATAACATATACTGAACGCACATATGTTTATCTTGTGTCATAAATTCGGATATTTTCGGGATTAGTAGCACAATAATTCGTTACATAAAATCATGATGCATGTATAAAAACTAGAGAGTCCTTTTCTTAAAAAAAAAAAATGTCATGTTTATTGTTAAATATGTACGAAGTATCAAACTACACATGAAAATATCAAAACTTTGATTACGTATAGTTCTGCACTTTTGGAGAACGAACATTGTATCATTTTTCACTCTTACGCACTTGGAAATTTTAAAATGGTAAAGTTTATTTTGGTCACTATCAGCAACTTTACACCTCCGTATACATTATAATTTTGCCTGAACAGAGCAAATGCTTTAACGCAGCGAGCATGCATCGCTCATTACTTGTAGAAAATTACCCTGAACTTCAATATGACCATATTAATCACAACATTGTTTGCCCAGTAATTATCTTTCCAAAATAATTACGTTAACTAGTTGTGTACAGAATCGCTCACTGAAAAACTATACGTCTAGCCAAATTTTCACATGACACATATTAATAATATTTATTCTGGAAACTTTCCTGATGATATACATTTGTTTGCGCGCAACGTTCTCAGTTTCATATACGTCAGATACTTTTATATACGTGTTTTAATCATAAGGAAAGATAGCAACATTATTTTGAGGAAAAATAAATTATATTTATATGACAATTTCAGCTACTACGAAACAACATTCTTAATCATGCATCCTATTAAACATAGAGACATGTTATTTCTAATTATCACAACGGAATATCACTAGCTGCGCTTAAAAATTACATTGGCATTTTCATCAACATTAATTATTATAATTCAGGCACTATAGGTCATTCATCATCTATCTACTAGTATTTTCGCTTCTCTTAAACTTCATTAAATTTTAAGTAAAACACGCTTCAATACAGACACGTAAGCAGCAAAACAAATATTTTGTACTTTGTAAACTTGTTTTGTTTTCAAGATATCACAATAAGAGAAAGAAAATTATATTTATCATTCCCATCGTAAAACATTCCAACAAAACCACACGTTTAGAAAATAAATATTTATATTTCACAAAGTGTGGAAGATACGAATTAGAACACAAAGTGTATTTGAAGTAATACGAATTACTAGTAATTTAAATTCTTGTATGAGTAAACACAGACTATGATATTGTCTATTTAAGGCTCAATAATCTACATAAAGATAAAATAGACAATTCATCATCTCTTTGTACATCCTCCTAGGTTAACACACCTTCTCAGCATATTCAGATCTTACTGAAATCACCATTATCTGTATGCAATATCGTCAAAATAACAAAGTCCAGTACATCACTTATTTCACAATATTATAGGGTGTTGTAGTTAAAACGAAAAGTATTTACTTCCGGTTTACAATAATGCGTTTTCTGTTCCTGCATTTAAATAGAAATGTCTTTCAGAATGGTTGCTGTATACACTGTCGATATGTCATAACTAAGATGTCAACTGAATTATATAAGGTTTTAATGTCTTGAACAGTTCAAATCGCACCCCGGCAATAATACTGTCACAACTCCAAATCTGTCAATTTTGAGTTGTTTATATATTCGGACTGAAACTACGCTCTATCCGGCAATATAACGCTCATAGCCGTATCTCTTCTATAAGCCGCGTGAGGGGGCTATTGTCAGTATTCCAGAACCCCAGTAAAATATCTACATCCGTCCTCAATACTAGTACTACTTTATATCAACACAATTTCACAATAATGACGCTGACCTGCAAGAGAAAACTTCTAAGTGTAACACTGTTTAAGCAGTATCCGGTTACCATTCTTTCTTGCTTTTCAATATAACTTACAAAATCATCCAAACTTTCAATTGCGATTTTCTCAAAACTAACATTTTTCAGTTATGACAGTACTATTGCGGAGTGCGAAATATATTTTTATAGACTGTGTATATCATAATTACTGGAGACTACAACTAATATTACAAAATACAGGTTCACATTATAGAGCATCTACTGTATTTTTCTGACGTGCAAGGTACCAGGAAAATGCCATCGAACTACGAGTATTACAAGTATATTGATCATATAAGAATCAAATGGCAGTGCCAGAGCTGACTTTCCTTAATAAGAGAGCTGGAATACTTTACACGGGACACGAACAGGTTTTTTGTCTGAGTTCTCCTGAAAGGATAAGATCTACGGCTGCAGCCAAGTTGTCCACGATAGCATCTGGCTTCACTGTTGGATGTCTTTCGTCTGACGGCCGGAATTTTCCCGTTCGCACTAGTATACCTTTCATTCCACAGCCCTGAGCGCCACCAACATCAAAATTTATATCATCCCCAACCATGACAGCCTGGAACACAGAAGTTTCTTACATGAGCTAAAACTTACAAACACAAGTGCTGTACATAGATACCGAAGAGACCAAAAGAGGAAATGGAATCAGAAATCCATTACCTTTTGCTTTTTAATAATGTGTACACGTCTATAAGGACTGAGCCCGTCAAATGTCTGGAGGATAACATCCCACTGGCCCCGCAAGCACATCTTCCCAGAAAGTGGACAAATACCTAAATAGAATTTCGGTACTCGCCTGGTGGAACTGAGGAAAACATTAATTATGCTCGCCGTAGATGTGAGATGTGTACTGTCATAAAGCGAACGATCAGCGAATATTCAGAGACAAATTAGCAATTGTTATGACGACATGATAAATCGGCGAAATGTGACAAAATAGTGCCGTGCATTTCCGGAAGGTAGTACTTATGTTCAAACGAACAAAGCGCCGGTAAGCAGTTGACGATATCTGACGACCTTTTTCAGCAATTTTCAACATACCCGAATGTACAATGCCACACTGAATGAAGGAGTTAAACACAATTGAGTTAAAGAAGATTGTGCGTGCACTGGGCCTCCAAAATGTTAACGGAGGATCAATGAAAAAACGAATGGGTCATGCGCTCGAGTTTTTACTGTACTATACAAAGGAAGTTCGGACTGCATTGTGATAGGAGATAAAACGCTGATTTCCCCCCACCCCTACCCCCACCCCTGAAACGAAGCAAGTCACTTCAATGGTCCCATACACATTAATAAAAAAAAAAAAATCGTACAAGAAAGACATTCATATCTCCTGACACAACAACTAATGCTGCTGAATATTCCGAAACTCTGAGACTACCTCGACGAGCTATTTAAAATAACAGAGGGAAATGTCGACATGCCGTGTCTACTTGAATCAGAATAACGCTTGATCCACAAGTGTCACCATTATGAACCTGAAAACACTCAAATATGGTCTTCTGAGCGTTCCGCCGTAATGGCCAGACCTCGCGCCAAGCTATTTGCACTTCTTTCTTCACCGGAAGAAACATCTCAATGGGACAATGTTTGACGACGATTATGAGGTATAAGATGAAGTCACTATGGTTCAAAGGACAAGCGGAAGACTTTTTTTATAAGGCGGAGATCCAAATTAAGATGGTGCTACGAATTAACCAGTGCTTGGATAATAGCGGCACCTGTTGAAAGATAAAGTTTTGTACAGGATATGTATTCAGATGCAAGTGAAATAAATATTGTACATACTGAACATCTTTACATCTTAAATTTTAGGACACGTGTCGTTCTTTCGTAGCAAGTGGCTTCGCACACTGATTCGGACTCCATGTTGATTGTACAGGTAGTTTCAGCGAAATGTTTCACTTTTTAGTTGTGGCGTGGTGAAATTAAGTTCAATGTAGATGTCGGTAGATGGCACCGTTCTGGATGCTTCTACAAGTTATCAGTTTTCATTTGGAAAGAAACCACACTGACAATGACGAGGCTTACTGATCTACAAAAGCACACAAGGAACCACTAAGCATACACACACATAAATATATACAGATGCTTATCAGAATAATGGAAACACCTGTAGTTGGCAACACGTCAGATGTATGGGTTGGCAGTGGTGTCGTGGCGACCGCAGCGCCGGACTGCTGCTTGTGGTGTGTTAGGTCGGTCTCCATACTACGTCAGGCGTCGTGGAACAGGAGTGTGCAGTGCCTGCAGCAGACGGACGTAGTGTAAAATGGGAGACCTCTCAGAGTTTCAAAGAGGGCAAATTGTTGGTGCGCGGTTATGTGGAGTGAGTGTGACGGCAGTGGCTAGTGTGTTAGGTGTGTCGCCAGGGACAGTGTCGAAGGTGATGACGGCCTACACAACACACGGGAAAACCACATCGGGGAAGCGGAACAGTGGGCGGAAGAAAAGCATCAGTGCCAGGGCACGCCGGGTATTAAAGCGCATTGTCACGCGGAACCGTCGTGCCACTGCGGCGCAAGTGACGGAGGAACTCAATCGGCACCTCCCCCAACCTGTTTCGACAATCACAGTCCGCCGCGAATTACATGACATGAACTTACGGGGTCGTGTTGCACGGGCCAAACCTCTCATCAGGGACCAGAACGCTTTAGCACGCCGCAAATGGTGCCGCGACCATGCAACTTGGACCGTTGACGACTGGAAACGTGTGGTATGGTCGGATGAGTCACCATTCACCCTATTCCAAACCACGGGCCGTGTTTATGTGTGGAGAACGCCCAAAGAAGCGTATGATCTGCAGTGTCTCCGCCCAACTGTGAAACATGGCGGTGGCACGGTGATGCTGTGGGCCGCAATATCATGGTTTTCATTGGGTCCTGTGGTCACACTTCGCGGACGCATCACTGCCAACGATTATGTCGCAATTTTAGGAGCCCACTTGCATCCTATGGTCCGGATGTTGTTCCCGGACAATGACGCCATATTCCAGGATGATAATGCACCCATTCACACAGCTGGAGTTGTTGCAGCGTGGTTTGAGGAACATCGGGATGAAGTTCAACACCTCCCCTGGCCCGCCCAATCCCCAGATCTCAACATAATTGAACATCTGTGGTCTATCTTGGAAACACGACTCCGGCGACGATTTCCACCTCCATCCTCTCTCACATAACTGGCCGATGCCCTGCACGAGGAATGGTGTAATATTCCACTTGCTACCATTCACGACCTCTATGCCTCCATCCCACGTCGCATCAAGGCTGTTCTGAAGGCGAAAGGTGGCCCGACACCATATTAATCTGGTAAGTTGCACTTTCGTTCAGGTGTTTCCATTATTCTGATAAGCATCTGTATATACTCTGATCTGATGATAAGTCATTTTGAAAGCATTATTAACCTCTCATTAACATGTCTTACATAGACATGTTAATGAGAGGTTAATAATGCTGTGGGCCTGAGCAAAAGTCGTCTACCTATTTCAAAAGCGGGATTTCCGCTGAAACACAGTAGATTTTGTTCTTAGAATCTTGATAAGAAAAAAAAATCATATGCAAACACGAAAAAGAAATCACGTGAACTCTTCAATGTACCAAAATTAACTTAATGTGAAATTAAAAAGGCACTTTTCGTGTAAATTACCTTAAAATTCTTCAACTTTCTCCTCTTTGTAATGACAATGAAAATAAATCAGCTTTATTATGCTGAGAAAGCTACAGCAATGTTATGTATTTTTAATTTGACGAGGGAATATATGTATATTTTTTATGTTTCCCAAGAATGAGTAGTTTCTTCGTTGCCTTGTCTCAAGACGTCTCTAGATCGATCCCGAGTGGGGACACAAGTCGTATGGAGCCACTTACAGATCACATTCTTAGAAAGATAGTGTTTCCCAGCCGGGTCAATCAGATTACGGGTCTCCGAACCCGCCAGAGCGTAAAGAGTAAAATAAAGTGTAATAGAAAACTTGGAATGTGCATGTACAGTAAACTCTCGATTATCCACGAGCAGTTCATCCATTTTGCGGATTATCCGCGGTCTTCTTTTACCTTTCTTTTTACAAGTAAGGCCCACAAATAACTTCAATCATAAATAAAGAAGAGGTATTATTTTAACATGATAAACAACAAAAAACAAGTAACCGATTCATTTGTGGAAAAAGTAAACCAACAAACTTATATGTAAAGAAAACTGCTATTATTAAGTCATAATTGTACGTAAAAAATGTTCAAAAGCATTTTCGTGTTCATTTGGTCCTTTTTCGGCCATTTTGTGGATTATCCGTGGAATTCGCTTATTCGCGGTTGCCGAGCCACCCAGTTATGCGGATAATCGAGAGTTTATTGTATATATAATATATTTGTTCCTTCATGATGGTATTAGATGGCATGGCAAATTTGTCTGTTAAGAGTACTACAAAAATAAGCTGTGCACGACCCTCCCCTCAACTCCTTTGTGCTATGTTATTTAAGAGACTCGAAACCTTACCAGCTAGAAATGGAAAGCCATTTCTATCCAACGTACGACAATGACAACCACCATCCGTATACTTTGCTTGGTGTCAGATGATTAAAGAATAGAGGTCAAGGTAAGGAATAAAGTACAGACAATAAATAGAAAAAGGAAAAAGATACCATGGAGTTCGTTGATGGATACGTTCCATATTGGATTTGGTTTTGTGATACGCTTATTGTAACTTTGCAGTATAGATTGCTACTAAACAGCATCGAGTTATTTGTAATCATCCACCTAGTAGGAAATATACTATTGTTTAGAATAAAGCTATTTTCGAGATGTTTGGTGTCGATTATTGATATAAGAAGTATATAAAATTCACCTGGTATCTACTTATTTTGTGACTTGAAATTTCCTAAGTTTTCCATGATTATTTTTTTCCAAATTTCTAAGTTCTTAGTATAGTGGCACATGTAAATAATACGCAATGACATTTTTTAATCCCACCACCACCCAGTCCAAGCATATTGGTATTTCACAAGTGAACAAGAAAAAAAAAAGATAATTTCTTTAAAATAGAAGATTTTAACACATTGAAAAATCCGGTCAGCAGTGGGAATCGAACCCACGACCTCCGCTTTGCCAGGGCAGTGGTCTTACCAACTGTGAACAGGTCCACCTCATAAATTTCCCTGAGTTTCCCTCCCCCAAGTATTCCCCGAATTTTCCAGATTTATAAAATTCCCTGAGTATTCCATGTTTTCCAGGGTGGTAGACACCTTGTATATTGCTGATTATTGGAGATTAAATGCAGTGAATCTAGACTATTCTACTGGTTGTCCTTACGAAATATTTTAGGGTAAAGGAGTTACTTAATAGTACAAAAACTATTCGAAGTTAACTCACCTAACATTGAGAATTAGTATGAACGCAACCTAATGTAGAATAGTGCATCATTTCTTACTAGCTCCACCATTATATAACACCTAGGACCTTCGGTTCATAGAATCTGGTCTCCGGTCAGAAAATCAATCATAACGAATTAGAAATTGATAAACCTAACAGAATACGTCACAGTAATAGATTTAAAGATACAAAAGTTACGATGTCAGATTCAAGAGCACTTGCATCGATCTTCGTAGTGTCAATCCGAGGTATCAGTACGAAAGACTGTACTCATTATTCTGTCAAAAAAGTAACATATTCTTCTAGAACATAACTTTAATATCTCACTTCTGAGCAGAGTACAGTGAAAGATCCGGTGACTTCAACATCATATGCGAACACACAGTACCTCGGACGAATACAAAGAAAATATGTAATTCTTTACAAGTATGTGAAAATATCATGTAAATCAACTAAAAAAAATCTCATTACCTCACTTGGATCAACTCCCATATCCTTTAACGCAGTGTGAAAGTAGGCTGGTTGTGGTTTCCCCATTACTTCTGCTTTTATATCTGCAGCGTATTCCAATGCTGCAGTGAAGGCACCAACATCCAACATCAAGCCTTCTTCTTCTTTATAGTATTTCCTGTAAGGTAAATCGGTGAAATTCTATTAACAATATAATGTTTATATCAACTTTAAAATATAAAAAACAAGTAATGAGAATAAGTGGATTTCCCCATCTTCACGTTAAATTCCCGGAGAACAAAATTAATTTGTCAATACATTGAAACATTTTCTCTGAGATTGTTTGATTTGTACTTTCGTCTTACTCCTACCTAATCCTAATGGTCATAACATATTTGAACTAAACTACATTTGTCTATTTATGGTTTGGCCTTTATTGGCATTTTTTTAAGTATAACTTTTAAGTATGTTATTTTTTATATCAATCTCAGTATTCCTAATGTTATTATTTATGTATTTAAAGTACATATCCTAGATACAGCATGTGGTGGCTATTTTACACTAGAAAGTAGCATAGAAAAATAGCATAATAATAATAATAATTAACAAATAACAAAAACAGAAAACTATAATTAAACAGAGACAAATATAACAGATACAAGAAAATACAATAGATGTGATATTAAGATAACTCCCTTTCATAAAGATAGTTTTGGGAAGGTAAAAGTCAGGAGGGTTGGTCAGTGAGTGATAAAGTGCCGGAAGTCTTGTTAGGAATAATTTCTTTTCTGAAGATAACCTTGGAGTTCTGATAGGAAAATATGATTTTATCCAACCTTAAAAGATTACTGTCACTTGCCATGGATCAGATAGGAGAGGCATAATCAATAATAGGCAAAACACAGCTTAGAAAATACGTTCTAAGTGTAAGAATGTTAGTGATAACAGTGAACCTATGTATCAGACCTACGGTATTCATTGCTTTGGAAATGATGTAGTCAATGTGATTAAGAAAGGTTAATTTACTGTCAAACACAACGCCAAGATCTCGATAATGTTGAACCCAGGGTATGATCTGGTTGTATACTTGACAAGATGACATGATGGTATTTATTTTTACAAACTAACCCTACTAGCTGCAGATTTTGAGGGCTTGAGATTAAGTTGTCAATCAGTACACAGGTTTTCTAGACATGTTAAGTTATTTTGCAGTAGTAACGTCTGTGGGAAATGATATGGTGTGAAAAATTCTGCAGTCATCGGCATAAAGAAGATTTCAGTTATCGATGAGGCAGTCACAAATGTCATCTATATATAGAGTAAACCATAGAGAACGTAAGGAGCTACCCCGTGGAACACCAGAAAGAACCGGGCCAGATATGATATCTTGAGTTGGGTCCAGATAAGGTAATTCTCTGTTCTCTATGCATAAATACAAGGAAAGTAGAGCTTCCAAGGAACCATGAATTTTGAATCTTTTCGTTATTTTGTGAATAAGGAGGTGTGATTGACTGAAAGCTCATTGTCTCTTACCAGCAGTTTAAGATCTCTATGAACACCGCTCAGGTACAGATAATACTTGTATGACAAACATTTCCACAACGTTCGGCACAAGTATGCCTTCAACTTTTGATTCAAGCAAGTGCGAGTTTCGAAATCTACAGCTCTGAATTTCGACATCAAATGGCTACGACTTTCGACATCTATAGTAGTGAGTATCGTCATCAGCAACAGAACACTCTCGAGTGGGACATCTACAATACTGATCTTCAAAATCAGTTTGACAGCGACATTCTACACTTACAGCACTAACTTCGACACCATCCCGCGAATGACTTTCGAAATCACCACGACTACTACTTTCAACATCTACATCGATACTTCCTGACATCACAGGAGATGATGAGGTGGTTTAGATAGATTTTAGAAACGCAGATAACGTTTTCAAGGCACCCGCCGAGAAAGTGAGAAACCTGGATTTGACCACGTTAGTCCACCAATTAATTTCTCCGTGTACGTATTAACATCTACCTAACCTTTGTGTAAATAATATATGTGCCGGGTGCTAATTAAACATGTTCATATAGTTGGGACGTGAATTCATCAGATTAAAACACGGCGAAAATAAATATAAACTTATATAAAAACACATGTGACGACTTCTTTTTCATCGGTTCTTGTACGTATAGCTCCTAATTATAGTTTCGAAATTGTTTATGGTTTATTTCAAAACTTCTTACCAGGGGTCTTCAATTATTTTCTCATGGAGTCTGGATTGATGGTAATATCGCAATAAAAATACCTTTGCGGTATGAATAAGACAGGACAGTAAGACTGAGTTGCCGTAGTCAGTTGGTATAGTGTTGGCTTCGAATTCGGAAGGTCCTGGGTTCTATACTAGCAGTCGATCTTCATAACTAAGTTTTCGCCTGAGTCACACCATATAAAATCCAGGATGGAGCTTTCAAGTTAGACCCTAGCCGACCGCTCTTTATATATGGCCTTCCCGTATCCTTTCCCCTACCATATCCCGACCTGAACCATGCCTAAAAGCCATAAATAAATTGAAACAGGACAGTAAGACATTCCGATTATTTATTACTGTTGACATTGTATTAAATCCGGCGTGAGCAAAAAAGATGACAAAAGCCCGTAAGTAAATTCACATTCAAATTCGTATTAAATCTTGGCGACCTGGAAAAAAGGCTTCGGGGTCCGGCTCCGGGCCGGAGTCCGCCATTTTAAGATCCATGTTCTAGACCAGAGACTGAGAAGTGTATAAAACAAATGTTTATTCGCGCCATGTGTAAAAAAGAAGAAATTGGAAAGGATCGAAGAAAATTATTTCCGATAATTTTGTGTCGTTCTATCAACACTGTATATTAGTAGTATCAACTCAGTTGCGGACTATGCCCCAACTTTTCGCCCGTGAGAAACTTTTTTCATCAAGTTTTGTCTGACACCGTTGTACCGGGGATTAACTTTGTAGTGTCTGTTTTAATGTGTTTAGAAGGTAATGTTATTGTTTGAAGCTGTTCAATTATTTAATAAAGCAATGAACACATTTTATAATACAAAATTAAAGAAAATAAGACTGACAACACAAATTATTATTTGTTAAATTTGTTTTATAGTAATTTTTGACCTGTCATGATATAATCTACACAATGATAGTCTTTACAATACACAAAGCTATTACTACGAAATTTTTCCCCCGTTCCAAACAGGAGGCGTTCTGAATTATCAGAAAGATTACTTTCTGCAATCCTTGATGACCTATTCCCTGAGGTAGGTCACCAAAGGATCTACGAGGTATTCCTCACCGAAAACTCAGAAAGTCTTCTTATCGGTGCAGCTGGCTGCACCTTACTAGGTCGATGATATTGCACTGAGGTTAATAGAAGGAAGAGGATCAAAGCCTTGGAAGAAAACCCAGCTACAAGTGTCAAATCTCTTCTCTCGGTGCAAACTAGACCTTGGGCGGTAGGACTTATTCCACAATCTCATCCTATGAACCATTTAACGAAACGCTAATAGAATCTTCTCCAAACACAAAAGCATTTATTAGTTTCTGTTGTTGAATGGTTCATAGGAGAAGGCATCCTTCTAGGTTCGCCAAAATCCCGTAGGATGCATATGAAAGTTACAAAAATCACGAAAATCAACAGTACTTCGAAATTGATTCATTTAAAGCTTTCGATGTCATTGTCGGATTTCATTGTCTAGATTCAACCTAAATAGTAATGAACTGTAGTTGCGATCATTCACCAGAGAACGCTGTGGAGCTCGTGTCTGATGCAGACAGTCCTGGGTTTCGAATCGTCTTGATTCGTGCTTTTTTGTGGCGTTTTAATTGATTCCCGAAAAAAGCTCCGAAAACTAGTTGGTTTTATTTACAATCTGCAGAAGAAAGGAAGGACCTGAAATCTATTTATGTCCTTTTTGAGTTTGAATTCATTTATGGGCTTTAGGTATTTATGGTTCAGGCTGAGATAAGTTACGGGAAAGGTTGCGGGAAGGAGTCGGACAGGGTCTAAAGTCAGGAAAGCCCTGGAAAATAAAATCGTGATAGTCGATCGCTGGTATTAAATCAGGGACCTACTCAATGCTATACATCCTGTATTTAGTTCACGTTCATTTGTGGCTGACTTTCCTGTTTTTAATATATTTTCACCATTATCATCATCATGAACGATCTGCCAAAAGCAGCAGGTTCTTCTAGGGAAGTTATAAGCCCTCTCCGTTAATAACAATCTAATGCATTCCTTTTTGTCTTAACATACGATTTATCTTCCTTAATTTTGTCACGAAATTGCATCAGTCATCGTACTGTATCAGTCTTTTACCTAAAAAGACGTAACGCGGTACAGCTGACGTTATTACATCCGAAATCTACCATCACTTCTAAATTACAATTTCGAGCACTGTTCATAATATTAAAAGTAGGGATTTTATGGTCTGCGATGAGTAGACATTTGATGCTCTACGGGAGCTAGAACCCAGATCTGACCAAAATGTCCCAATAATTAATATTGTCGGAAGAAGACGAATTTTGCAGATCTCCCGAACTCTCAAACTTAAAGAAAAATGTACACATTACCTGATGAATGAAAGTGTGAGAGGTCAGTGAGCAATGATGACGAATAAAATATAAATTAAGAAGGTCCTATCCAACAATAACATAGCAGTAATTAACCTAAATTTTATCTGTAGGTAAAGTACTAGAACTATAAGTGTTTTCCTCATTTCTAACGAAGTCGCTTTTTCTAATCTTAAGGGTTACTGATAATTATAAATAGGAGAGGTAAACTACAGGCAATTTACGTCAGAAAGGTAAAAAGCTGGCAATCGTAAGTCAGAAAGGTGTTGGTAAAATATTGCATGGCAAATAAGAAACTAATAGAAAGTTAAGATCCATCCATCTTTTTAATCCTTCCTATGGAAATAAGAGCTACCAGTACGGCAATTCTAAAGCCTACGAAGTAAGAACACGATGAATGTTAAATGGTAGCCTGCAATGAGTAGAAATAATAGTAATTAAGAATCATAGGTTAATTAGATATATGGAATGGATCTGATGAATGAATGCACTTTTTATTTGATTTAAAAACACTACATTTAGCAAGACAAATACTAAATTAGGGAAAAGAGAATCATCGATAGTGAAAAACCTTCGCAATAGTGAATTTCCGAAAATAACCTTCCCCAATAACAAGAAGTAAACGGAGAAGGGGATTTAGAGAAGACTTCTTCATTGGAGCCAAACAATTCTTCACGATGAAAAATAGAAATAAACACTAAATCTGCTACAGTAAAACTTGGTTATTTTATTTCAATATGAGCTATATTATCCATAAATCCAAAATTTTTAAGGTTCTGATAAGCGACGTTCAGCTATTACTTTCTCCGCTCCTAATTCTATGGTCGTGTTTATAATCTTTAACCCGTTAGGTACGAATTGAAGCTTTCATTTTATATTGTTTTTTTTTCACCGAGTGTGAACTGGCGTCCTTTGGTGAACCAGTGTGTACAACTGACTATCCGGGGAAATGATTTTTTTAAAAATATGTTCCATGTTATGCAACCAGTACAGCTGGCGTGAATTTTGGGTAGCATAACCGTAGGGTCATAGGACAAGACTCATATATGCAGGGTGGCCAGATGTACTCTTTCAGAGTATTTATACTGTTTTGGAGATTGAAATTTTCCATATTCACTTTTTTTTTTAATTTTCAAGAATCTACTATATTTTCTCCTATATGTAATTTTAATTCATTTTACTTCGTTACGAAAAATACGAACATTTCAGGCTTACAATTTTGTTGACACCGAAAAAATGCGTAGTGCACACGCTTTTGTAAGCTACCACTCAAAAGTCAACAGACCAGTTCGCCGTTGTGTGTAGTTCTTTTTTTTTAAAAAAAAAAAAAATATGTTTCTCGTTGTGACTATAATGTTGTCCCATTGTCGAACAGTTCATTGTGAAAAGGACACACAAGATTGGCTTACATTCAAAGATAAAACGGCAAGTTGTAAACAGACTCAGAAATAAAAAATATCACGAGAAAAATACTGTTCTCAAGATGTTTTCGAAGAAACATATTCAGGTGTCAACACATGTTAAAGGTACTGACTTCAGGCAGTTACTCCATACCCCATATTACCTTATTTGTGTTATGTGAAAAATATTTTTCAATCCTGAACTAATAATCATTGATAAACGACAATCTGTTGACAAAGCTATTACTGAACATAATGTATAAAATTATTTCATTAAAGAGACAGCTGACAAGTTGCTCGCTAGATGGCAGCATATAAAAAGAACCAGAAATCAACATGATCACTGATTGTTTTAATTGTTATTTATTTTATTTTTTATCTAAATCAATTTATAATTTATGTTATTATTATCGTTAAAGCCTTCTTCGTTTCTAGCAATTACTTTTTGATTAATTAACGATTTTATGTGTCTAATCGCAACTGAATTTCATGTAATAATACATATGTAGTACAGGCATGTTTTGTGAGCAGTTGGCTCGTTGAACAGTAAAGGTATTGCTATTAGCAGTTGCTGGAGTTCTCGTAACTCCATGACCAAATAAATTGATGTTCCTTAGACCCTCCAGTATTATATTTTGCTTATCCCTCTCACCTACCGGATATGTCCAATATATAATAGTAGAACGCCCAATTCCTACGCTGGGAAGAACTGGAGCACACAATATAGCCTGCAGGTTCGATACTTCACTTGTGTTCTTCACGACTTCAAAGTTCCAAGGACCTTTGAAGTAGCAGTATTACCATAGACATTTAGATGAGAAGGAAACGACCCTGCTCCAGATTTCAAAGCACAGTGTGACATTTGCCATCAGCATTCAGAATAAAGGGCGATATGACGCTGAACAACATTAATTCTCCGAAGGATAATAAAAGAACGTGGAGAGCGTATTTCGTCGAAAACAACTCACTAGCGAAGAAGTATGATGTCAGATATATGTCAGAAGCAAGCATAGCCATATCGAGTTAGTGTGGGCTTATCACAATGTTGTTCATAATCAGTCTTTTAGAAACATAGGATTGCTCTTCAGAGTTACTTAAGAAAACTACGAACGACAATTAAGTATGGTGAGAATAAAATCCGAGGCAGTCATGAAAAACGTCATTTATAACTTCTCCGGAGAACGTCTACAATCAGAGCTGAACAGTAAATTTATGTCGTTGTTGCCTGTGACCTCTCAAACAGGAAAGAGAAACACTTCAACCTGTGTTTCTATGATATTGCACTTTTGCAGCGGAGTGAAGTGAAAAAGTCAAGTTCTCCAGGAAATTTTAGTTCATTGAAAACGCACCAAAGTGCATCAAATCTGCATGCCCCTTTTTTAGAAAGTTCACTCCAAAGAAAACTGATTGTTGGCTGTGAAGCACATATTGTACATAACACAATCAAGCATACTGTGTTAAAAGCGCTTCCTATAGATATTGAAAATGTGTGCTATAAACTTTATCACCACTTCGACATTTATACAGTGAGAGCGGAAAAGATCAAAGACTTTATTGAGTTTGTTGGTGTTGAATTTCTGACTTTGTAAGTCTCGTGAAAATACGTTGGATTTATCTTCTATCAGGTGTTGACAGAATTCTTCTTTTGTTGAACGCGCTAAAAAGTTACTTCCTGATCGAAAATGCATAGATCGCATTGAAAAACTTCTTTGAAGCTCCTGATAGTGAAATCAGGCTGTTGTTCACTCAAGCTACATTAAAACTGTTCAATGATACCTTGAGCAAAATACAACAAGATATTACCGCTGCAGAAGTTGCCTTTGAGTTTTTCTTCCTAGCGAAAAGACTGACTGATAGGAGGAATGAAAGTTTCGTTCCTTCTACTGCAAATGTTCTGTTGACAAAACAGCAGCCAGAGGGATTTGTGATAAAAAGTAACTTTTATAGCCATGAATCATAAATTCTACGCTGAAAGCCTTTTTACTGAAATTAGTACCCACAAAGGAAGAATTTACTCCCTGTGTTAATATGTTCCAGTAAGGAAACTCTGGACGAAACTTTTCTTTTTGATCTGCGATGTTCCATTAATAGAGTTATTTTTTAGAGTGAATCTGTAGGAAGGACAGTGGTCTCTCAGACATATATAGAGTGGGAACTTGCGAAAACGCCAGTGTGAACACAAGAATGTTAAAAAAAAAAAATGAATTTTTACTTGCGGTTCCCGGAACCAATACAGATTGTGAAAGACTCTTCAAAGACATTAAGAATTACTAGATAGCTGAGAAAAGTCGTCTCGGCATTAGATACTCTCATGCTGATAATGAACATGAAATCAAATATGAGGATGACGTGTGAAGATTTTTCGGAAGTGATTGCTGGAAATAAGAGACGTTTGGAAAAAGTAAAAAAGTAGAATAGGAAAATCTTCAGATTGCTTTTGGTGAGTGATTTATCTTTTGTTACTTTTTAATAAATGATTTTTCGTGTATTATGCTGCACTACATGTAATGCACACAAACGTCAAATAAATAGGCCTAGACCTTCGCAATCAGTTACAAACTCTAATGCCTAGCTGAATATTTCGGAAATAATAATGCCTATTATATATATATATATATATATATATATATATATATATATACTCTTTTTGATCTGAAAATTTCTGGTCACCCTGCTCATATCTATTCAGGAACATCGAAACTGGTTTTCACTGGAGGGGGTACGAGATATCTTTATAATTATTCTGTTATAGGAAGAATCCACTTCGCCAATGACTGGAGTCAACTGCTTCCCTCTCTCCTACGAGCTTAGACGATCACTCGCTTTTCACG
This sequence comes from Lepisma saccharinum, assembly GCA_022664845.1. NCBI lineage: Eukaryota > Metazoa > Arthropoda > Insecta > Zygentoma > Lepismatidae > Lepisma > Lepisma saccharinum. The sequence goes on along the minus strand of JAGDQP010004633.1, from coordinate 53,977 downwards.
GATTTTTACTAACACAAATTTCATTTCAAGGTATTTCAGGGCATATTTTAAATGTCTTGTACATAATAGATATTCATAATTGTTCTATACTTAATGGAAGAGCAAGGATCGCTTCAACAATTATTTATGGAGCGACGAACCCTTTCGCAAATGAATGGAGAGCTATTCCACTTAAGGGTCCGACGTCTCTGCATCCATACCAACAAAACAATAAGCTAGAGGACAAGTATGGTCCCATCGTTTCATATGATGTGGAACGAAGCTTCTCTTTGAACAAAACCATACTAATTGATACATTTTTTTTTTTATTTTCGCTTCAAAATATAGGGAAAAAAAATTTCTGTTAGACAAAGGAGTTTTGTTTGCATTGACGTTCGATATTATAACTGAAAAAACAATTAGCTATTTCATATACTTGAAGTTGCCAACAGTTATAGGCTTCAGTTTTCCTATAAACGGACATAACAGTTATTCGAAACTCCACGTAGGATTTACTGTTTTTATATCAAATTTGAACACTGTGTTTTACCAGTTCGTTATCTCAATACTTTCACCCCATTTTTTATTTCTCTGAAGGCGAATGCTTTGGAAAGCTCAGGAGTGAAAATAAGCACTTTCTACACAGAGATAAACCTTACTTTAATTTATTTGATAAACACTGATATATATATTTACTCAGGATGTTAGTCTGCGCTAATCAGTAACCCAAATACTCCCAAAAATCAGGAAATTTACGTACCCAATTCCAAGGGAGAAAAGTACAGGCTTCTCCAGCCCGATTAATATTCGAAAAGCATCGTTCATGTTTTTATATGAGAAAGCATCAGCGGCATCTCCAATAACAACACAGTTTGGATTAGATTGGTCCAATTCTTCAAATTCGGCGACAACCTACAACCAAAAATAATACGAAAACAAAACTTGAATATCATAATCGAAAGAGAAGTGATGTTAGCATCATATTTATTTACAAACTAGTGTGTAAATCAAAGAAGTGCTTAATTTCTTTTGTGCTTTTAACAAAAGCACAATGACACGACGCAGAAACAACCTGACGTTTTAAAATTTGAAATACAAAGAAAACAACTTCATGTAAGGAATTGAATTTAATAGATGTTATTCTACATCTCAAAGCATTTAAGAAAACTAGTGGCGCAGGCATTGGCACTCATTTGTTACCAAGGAGTATTCATGTTTTGAAAATCGAGTTTATGAGGTGGCTGCCGTTCTTGCGAACACATTCTAGGAGGCTGTCCCTAATATTTCGCATAACAGAGCGCTGAGTTGTATCAGTGGTCCCAGCTACTGTGTCCCTGATGCCTTCCTTCAACAAGTAGGACGGGACTGAAAACTTCACCTTTCATGTACCTCAAAAAAAATTTTAAAAAAAACCGCAAGGATTAAAACCGGGAGAAACAAAATATGTTTGTGTAACCTGAGTTGCGTCGACGTGGTTATCATCCCCGAACAATACGGTTTCTTCAAGATTGGGACACGGCCCATTCGTCTAGACAATTCATGACCCTACTTCGCAACATGTTGCCGATGAAGGTGATCTCACATCGAGGAGACACTGAATGGTCCTCAGAATCCCTCGACTTGAATCCTTGCTGTTTTTTCTTGTGGGGGTTAGATGAAAAGTGAAGTTTTCGAAACCCGTCCTACTAACATCCAATCGTTGACGCAAGCCATCACGGATACAGCAGCTGGGATCACTGATACAACTCTGCACAGTTTCATGCGAGATTGTCACAAAAAAAAAAAAAATCATGAAAACTACTTGATAACAACTGAGTACAACTGGCTACACCGCTAGTTTCACCAAATGTTTTGAGATGTAGATAACATGTATTAAATTCAATTCCCCACACGAAGTGGTTGTCATTCTATTTGAAATTTTAAAACGTCAGATTTAGTTGCCGCACTCTGTAGTTGAAATGCCATTTCAAAATATAGTAAAAACTTGTTCAAGGCGGGAACTTGTTTAATGTGAACTTAACTGTACGATCTCGGCGGATATTATAGCCATTCACATATTAATTTTATCGTTTAAGTAAATTTTGAGCAACATGAAAATCTTCAACAGGTTTGTGTACATTTTAGATCAAGATCCGCATATCATAATAACTATTAGTGTTCTACCGAATGCGGAACGTCGTTCAAGGCAAGCCAAGTCCTCTCTATTTATCCTGACCTTCCACTTTTCTTTTTGTTTCAGCAAATGGTGTATGTTCCTTACGTTCAGGAATTGGTTACGTCTTCTTCCTCCTCCTCTTTATCCGTCAACCATACCTGAAACTGAATCCATCAGTATACAATCTCTACGCAGGCGATGTCCTAACCAGCTTCTTCTCTCCTTTATTGCCTATACTACTGTTCGTCTATCAGCCACTCTCTTTATTACGCATCTCTCAATTACGCACTTCCTCATTGCGCATCTTGTTTATCCAGTTGCTATTTCTATTTTTCTCCACGTCCACAATTCAAACGCTTCCACTGTTCTTTCTTTACTTCTTCGTACATTTCTGTTCTATACATCACAATACACCATATAAAACATTTAATCAATCTCTTCCTCAACTCTATTCATCGAGCCATAATTGCCCAAAGAGTCATAAATGAAATTCAATTCTACACTGCATTTCCACCTCCATTTTTAGAGTACTTTTGCTTGTAGTTTCACGTCTACAATTTTCAGAAATATTATTCCTTATCTCTCTTACGAATAAGCACAACTTTGAAGCATCTGGTATTTCTTCAAGTATAAAGTTATACTTCCTTCAGCGTTTGACTCTCCTTTCGAAAAGAATTTTAATTTCAAATCACTGAAATCACCTGATGAACGTTTGGCGAATGAGAATAAAACTCAAAGTATATATAATAAATTTACGTGTAATTGGCCTGTTTTCCATATTAAAAAAAAAAAAAAAAATCAACGTTTCAATTTTAACAGAATACATTTTCAGGAACCAACAAGTAAAAGACGAGAAAAAGACGGAGGAGGGAAAAAATATGGACAGAAGAAGGTCAGTATGAATGTCTACTTACAACCGTTAAAATCAGTGTAGCTAGACAAGTAAATTGGAAGGTGACTACTACTTTTTGGGTAAGTTACTGTTTTGTGGTACAGATCTTTGTTTCGAGTTGCTTTCGTTTTTCAATGAAGTATCTAGGAAAGGAAACCATGTTTTAAGTTACTCTTATCTGTACATAGAGGAGGAGTTTTTCTTACCATAAAGCCAGATGTTTTAATTTAGATTGCGTGGACGTACCGTATTTCCTCGAATACAAATGCTCCCCGACTTTTTTTAATGTATTAAAAAATTCTTGAGGCGCGTTTATAATCGCGTAATGCGTTTTCGAACAAATAACAGAAACAGGCGGGAAGGCTCGGGCTCCAAACCTCGCCAAAGACTCTGAAATACACAGAATGGCTATCTGGATAGATATTTCTATCTAGTCACTGCAGCCAATGACAAGCCATGAGTGAATTTTCTGACGTGATCGTATACGTATATTCACATAATAAGAAAATTCTCAAAACCAACCCAACTTTTTAGGGGGCGCTTACATTTGAGGGGTGTTTATATTCGAAAAAAAATACGGTAATTTCTACTGTATAGATACTCGTTTCTCTTTTCTATTGTATTGGAACAAGAACTGTTAAGCACTAGACTACAAAAAAAGCAGTCAATTTTAACAAGATTTTTCCCTCAAAATGGTAGGGAAGGTAAATGTAGATTGATTCAAAAAGATCTTTACACTTTTAAAACGCCATCTTCTTGTAATGAATTAAAATAACGTAACGTACTACACCAAAAAGAGTCGCCGTCGCTCAGTCGGTAGCGCGTCTGATTACGATCCGGCTTCAAATCCATGCCAGGACGCTTGCGACTTTTCTACATCATTTTCATGTTTGGCGCTCTGAGGTTCACTCAGCCTCCTATCAAATCAACTACGAATGTGACCTTGAGATTCCTGTGCACTATGGGAGGTCAAGGCGGTTGAGCGTGAGACTGACTACCTCGCCTCACTTTGAACCAGAGTGGCGTACTCACCGCATAAAGGGATTTTTTTAAAAACTATACCGGAACGGAAAGAACACCTGTCAAAGTTTCGCTTTGTATTTTGTATTGTATGTGGCTAGTATTTCGTGCTTGCGCCTCCATAGCAGCAAGATGATGACGACGCAAATGAGAGAGTCTTGTGTAATGGAATGTACAGGACAAATTCTGCGACTATAGTGCAAAAAAACAAAAACTGTTTGGTACCAACTTCCAAAAGAACCCAAGTTGCCCGAGAATCAAGTCATCCACGTTGTTTGAGGGAAACAATCTACAATAGACCTCCACTGTCACCGGACTTAACACCCTGTTACTTCTACGTGTGGGGGTATTGCAAGGATGCTGTGTACGTGCTTCCGCTGCTATGAACCTGTTGTATCTGTGACAACGAATTACTGGTGAAATCGCCAACATCGACGCGGACAAGCTCACTCGTAAATGGCAAGAACTTGATAACCGCACCGATGTGTGACACGTGATAGGAGGTACCCATATTGAATGTATGTAGCCAAGAAATGAAATTTGGGGAAATTTTCTTTTCATTGATGTGTAGTACGTCCCTGTATCACAATTCATTACAGAAATATAACACTGCAAGACTGTAAAGATAAATATATTTTTTAAATCACCCTGTACAATAAATTGAAACCATAAACCTACAGATTACTTTGATATTTAAAGATCACGGTTAATTTTTAAGAGATGAAATGAAAAAACAAATTTCAGTTTTCGAAATAATAAAACTGCACAAGTTCAGTAAAATTCAAATTATTAATCTAGGCGCGTTCAAAGTAGTTTTACAGTATTAACAATGGAACAACGTAAAATTATTAATCAACGGTGCTAAATATCGTTCATAAGCATAATTATATACACAGTAGCTATGCAGAAAAGCAAGTTTTACACTACAGAATATATACAGGGTGTTCCGAAACAACACCGACAAAAACACCTCACGAGATTCCAGACATGAAAATAAGAAAAAAAAAGTCTAGAGAATCGAGGGTGTACAAATGCTTCATTTCGGCGCTATAGGCTGCCGAAAGGTATGGGAAAATGAAATGTAGAGCTTGACATTTTCAATACCATTAACACTAGAACAAAGGCAGCATTATACACTCAAAGACTTCAAAAGGTTCGTTCCATCCTAAAATGCATATTCCAAACTGTGCAATGGGTGCGCAAGAGGTTCTCCAAAGTAGGGGATTCGCAGAAAAGTAAAGGTGGGTCGAAATAAGCATGAATGGGACTATCTTCCAGTAAGTAACAAGAAATCGTTTGAGGCAAGTCGATATCTCAAACAAATTTCCTTTGAGGAACGATTTAAAAAAAAAAATACGTCGTTGCATAACAGGAGTACAGCATACTGCTCACATCTGTAGACCTGTGAGAGGGGTCTTGGCTAGTCCGCGGTGTGCAGTGGGAAGTTTCCAAGCCATCAGCGACTTTCAGCGGGCAGCGTTAGTGTTTATCGAGAGTTCATTATTGACAGGGCGCACTCTCATGTACAGTCACTTTATAAATTCTTCAATTGGCGCGCCTCATGGTGTTCTTTTTAGTCGTGCATAAACAAAATTATTTTTTTAATTTTTAGTACGAATTGTTTAAGAAAAGAATGTATTTAAAAAATGTTCTACATATTTTTTCTTACTACGTTTAGTATTCAGTTTGCTTTGATTGCGACGTGTCAGCGTCCAATGCCACAATGTCAATGCCTGCATCATCATAACCATGCGGTCCTGGCTCAGTTGCTAGAGTGTTGGATTCGCATTCTGGAAGCCCTGGGATCGATACCAGCTGGCCATTATACAGACTGTTCTTCCCGGGCTTTCCTCTAATACCATTCAAATGCCGGGATGGTACATTCAACTTAGGACCTGGTCGATTCCTTCCCTCACGTTTCCCCTGCCGTATCCCGACCTGAGGCACAGATGCCTAAAAGCCGGAAACAGATTCATATAATATATCTGAATTTGATATGGGTGATATATTGGCAATGGGTTTTATATACGTATATATATTTCTGATTGTGGACTTGACTGAAGCTATAAAACTCATTGTCACATTCCAGTGTTTTGCATTTAAGGTGGAGTGATTGGCATGGAGGTTGCACCTCGCATCACAGGTAACATCCCAGATTTTGCATATGAGACTAATTAGAACGGAAGATCCCATTCACCGACAGAAGAGTGTCTGGATTACAGAGCGATTAAATTGCGTTTGTGTAAAAGAGATAACTCTTCTTTTTCTAGGTTTTGCAGGTACGATTACCGGGACCTTCATCCTTAGCGCTCGTCATAGAATAAGCAGATACTGCTTAGATTAATTTTGACGATTTGTAATGTTACTAAAATATCAATAAATAACAACAGAATTGTGACAGTTAAATGAATATACAGAAAAATTCATATACAATTAAATGCATATACCATCACTTCTCATAAGTATTACTGAGCTAGAAAGCGAGATAGAAATAACGAACTGGAAAGCTCGGCGATACTGTCTTATTTTTCATTAAATGCTACTGGCAACCAGGTCCCCAGATACTAAAAAAAAAATCCTATTGGATACTGAATACTGTCTTCCCACCCCTCATTAAGCTGCGACTCCGCCCTCGCGTCTACAGATGTGAGCGGTTGACAATACTTTACACACATTTCAAGGAACGTTTGATGTATTTGGTGTAAGTAAAAGAGGTTGTCATTGCCCGGTTATATGGCAGGGATTACGTTTATCACCTGTACTCATATGGAAAGTCGTCTTATTCAACACACAGTTACTCCAGAGAACGTATGGGAATTCCCTTCCTTTGGGGAATCTGTAGAGCTCATTTTCTCAAGCTTTCGGCAGCCTATAGAGCCAATTTGTGCACCTTCGATGGTCTATTCTTTTTTTTTTTAAATATATTTTTCACGTCAAAAATCTCGTGAGGTTGTTTTGTCAGTGGTGTTTCGCAACACCCTGTATATACAAGAATTACACTGCACATGAGCACAAAGGTACAGAAAACTCCTAATCATAAGCTTACTGTTGTGTTTATAAAAGAAGTTAATAATTTTAGATTAGACTAAATCTAGAACAATGCACATCACACATATTGTTATATTAATTTTACTCTGTATAACGTTCGCTTCATGAAATTTCTGTCTTTCAAAAAAAAAAAAATATCATAGAAATCTGAATTTCAGTAGTAATGATACTTTTAAACAAAACTTACCTCTGGATGAACAAGTAAATGCGGTCGTAAATTTCTCTCCCGTAACACTTTCACAACAGCAGGTGCAGGCGGGAAAAGATGCTTTTCCTCAATCTCGTAGCCCAGCTTCTTCAACTTGATAGCTAAATCAGAGCGAGTCGTCTGGGTTTCATTTGTCACAAATCTCACTGGAAGACCAGCTTCTCTTAATCTTTAGGGAAAGTAAAAGAAAAATATTTTTGTTAAAAAAAAGGTAACTCAAAATATGTAGAAAAACATAAACAAAATATCAGCAACAGAGGAAATAAACAAGCACGTCAGATATTTAGAAAACAGACCAGACCTTATATTAACTTTTTTTTAGATCCCTTAATAGCATGGCGCGAGCTATTATTGGGACCTTATATCCTCGCTTTGTCCGTCCGTCTAAAAAAAGTATCTCTCATGAACCACAAGGTCTACATCATGGACATAATTGAGGTATCGCTCGAAAAGTTTTGGCTAAACTAGCTCAGAGCACCCGTAACCGTCTTCATCGGTGCCAAGATAGTACAATCTTTGATTTTCAATGTCGTAAGAATATTAACATAGTCTACAAGGGAAAACTACGAGAAAGGCTTGCTGATTTCGCCACATATGCACGGTGCAGTCGACTATGCTATCAAGGTTAGCTGCATTACTATGCTATCAACCTTAGAACATTTACAGTTGTCAACAGAATCGCAGGGCTCACTTCTTTCTCTCTATAAAGGCACTTAAACACTAGATTTACGTGAAAACGCTACAACAGTCATTTTGAACTACTCGATATCATGTAAGAACACTTTCCCGCAGGGTTGGCAAAAACCATGCACGGTTCCCACTCATTTGCCAAGACCAAATTCCCTGACTTTTCCAGGTCACTACTCAGAAATTTCCAGGTACCCCATTTTGTATGTATATATATATATAATCATAATTCCATGGGAAAATAAAGATCATAGTTGCATGAAAATAAAGATACATCAAAATATTTCACTGTATTCTTTTCTTAAATTGCTTCATGGTTGGCACATTAGCCTCCAAGTAATTTCAAAAACGATCTAACATTAAATGCCTGCTGTAGCTAAATGAACTTCGAACAATAAGCTATCAAATTCCCTGACTTTTCCAGGTTTTCAGACATTTTAGTGAAATTCCCTGACTTTTTAGTGCTAAGCTGGATTCCCTGACTATTCCAGGTTTTCCAGGTGAGTGAGAACCCTGCCATGGTTTTTTTAATAATAAAAAACCAGCTTTTTTTTTTGTTTAAACAAGGTTTATTTGGTTTAAACACTTTGCTTTATTTATTTATATTATATATGGATATAAATAAGTTTGTTTCTCCTTAATGCCCTTATGCAGCAGTGAGGTTATGAAGGATGGGACTTATAGCTACAGCTTAAAGTGGAATCCGAACCACTACTCGAATTACACCAGACAGAAACTGTCCTCTACCTGGACTCGAACCCGGGACCCCTTGATTACAAATGCGATGAGTCTGCCAACTCATCCACGGAGGACACCTGATAGAAATATGTTGTACTGATCTTGCCTACATGTGAATATAATTATTAAGAGTCACTTCTGATGAACAAAAAGATACACAACTGAACAAGTGAAATCACTGTACAGAGTTATACTAACTCATTCTATGGTTTATGGAACTCGCGAGTTCATCGCCGCAGTAACAAATGTTCGACATCGGATTCTATCCTGGGCAACATCAAGCCAGTTTTCATCACGAACACCTACTACTCGGGTTATAAGTGAATAAAGATAGTACGAATTATTTGAGTTTACTCTGGTTCTGAACCATACATACATATACATACAGAAAATGCTTTTGATTTCAATACATTCGTTTCCTGAGGTTTTTATGAGAATTTCGGTGTATTTCATTAATACTAAACATTATTAGAACAAAAGAATATCTAGGATTTTTGCTTTGATTGCTAGTGCATACTAATAATAATATACATCACTGGATGCAGTCGATAAATTTTGCTAATTTCTATCAATATATTAAGCAAAGTTAACTTTGGCTTCTCTACGAAACAACATGCAAACAGAAAGATACAATTTGGTTTGGTTTCGTATTTTTAGGCTTAACGTCCTTATGTAACAACAAGGTTATAAAGGACAAGACCTACTGCTTACAGTGACACCCGAACTACTACTCGGTTTGCACTTTAGAGAAATTCTGTGGCACCATCGAAAATCGAGCCCCCAGGGATCCCTGATTACAAGGCGAAAATTATATAAAATTAACACAGATGGTTTAATATGTGGAATCGTTACCATGAAGTTCACACTATTTGTGGCAGTTTTGCTTTTATTATTTTTAGTTTAAACTTTAAAAAAAAAAAATGCTTAAACCAGCCAACCCTGCTTTCCCGTACTCCTTCGGGTTTCTTCTCTTCAATGCAGATAGTTAAGACATAGAATCGTGGTTTCAACAAATCAGAAGATTCGGTATACTTTGCTATTGAGAAGGAGAAAAGCAAACTATACCGACAAGGAGTGCTCAGTTGGAAATTACTGTAATATAATATGCTAACGACAGTTACACTCAGTGGTCGAAGTGAGGCGGTATGCATCGGTGTGGCATACCGGTTTTGGTTTTTGAGAGCTATATGCATATCGTTACTGAAACACATGCTATGCGTGTTCTTATATCACTTTGTCTAGCCAAATATAAGGAAAACATACAGTCTCTGTCTCTTTCCTACTTTGAATAATGGTTACATTTCTTTGCTATTTACTTCTTTACCGCACCTTAAAAAAGAAGAAAAAGTGAATGACAGGGCTTGTGGGATACGTGCTAGGTGAGAGTCGGACACTATCCAATATAGCCAAAACTGAGAATGGTGCAGAGGAATATGCCTGACAACCATAATTAAGCTTGGATAAAATGAGTGCGCGATAAAGGATGCCATGAATATTTTACAGATTATTTACATTCACCAACGAAAGATTAATAAAAGTTACATCAAACACTAGCGTTGGATTGGTACAATTTGAATGTATTTTAAGACCTTAAGGCAACTTTGGCTGTGCTGGATTGACACGGGTCATTCTTCCGGAAAGATACCATTTTTTCCCTTGATTTCTCTCTACCCATGTCTTTAAAGTGCTGTTATTAACCCTTGATCTGCGTCCTCTACCATCCTTATCCTTGGCGACTCGGGTTTCCAGCACGAACATTTTAAACCAGCGAGGCCCTGTCCGTTCTGAAGTTGAGTCTACGCCCCATGCCGTTGCCACATTAAGATAAGTTTTTGCTGCCCATGTCCAGTTTGAATTGATGCCACAAAATTACCCGGAAAATCATACTGTTCCAACACGTAACACGTCCTATTAAAACTGCAGCTACACTTCATATGGAGTGAAGGTTGGCTGTTGCTGTGCTGTGACCTTCAACGGGCATTCCTCACGGTTCCGGTGGTCCCGTACAATAGGAAGCAGGGAGGGTTAAATGTGGAGATGGTGCATTTCGGTCATTTATTTCCGAACAACCTGGAATTAACATATTTCTTTTTGGGGGGGGAGGGGGGTGAAATCGGAAGTTTTTTTTTATTAGCATTTTGTAACAAAATTTGACTTTTTAATATATACATTGTTATGAGAATGCATCGCATGCAAAAGAACCTTGGAACAGTAGTGGGTTGATGCATGCTTTTTCTTTACTAATATCAGTTCTGTTTCTACTGGTTTCATTTTAGTTTTGTTGTTAAAAATTAACCCTCATTGTTCATGTTGGTCATATTATTGAAGTGAGTATATTTCATTCATATTATTGACTTCAACTCAATTGTATTTATAGCTTTTACGCACTTTTGGATCAGGCCGGGGTAGATGATGTGCGGAAGAGGTCAGCCAGGGCGTAGTTTGAAGGTATCATCCCGGGATTAGCTACGGAAAACTAGAAAAAACTCAAGTCACGAAGGTAGCCGCTGAGCGCGAACCCACGACCTTCTGAATGTGTTGCCAACGCTCTAGCGATTGAGCTACAGTACGTTCCGTTCCTTACAATAGTTTGTTGAAATCATGCTTGATTCTTGTATAAAATAAATACGACAAATTTTTTAACTACGAAAAGAAATACTTGTAAACAGTACTGTTCGAGATTGCCACCTATTGTCCAGGGCACTTCATTAACATCAAATCCTACGGATAACAGGGTAAGATTTCAGCGCGGAAAAATGTTATGCAGCAATATTGGAATATTGGCAACAACTCATCAGTTTTCAGCAGGACCGTGTCATGCGCCAGTCTCGCTCAAGCATCAAATCCATTGTGTTAACGACATAAGTTACTTACTGTGCAGTTTACATCTTTTTGTAACTTTTGTGTTTTGTCAAGAAAAATAGTTTAATTACACGTGACCAAAATCAAGGTGGTCTTTTTTAAACGCTCTTCAAATAAATTATAATAACACAAATTCAATATACGCACTTCAACAACTACAAAATAAACAAAAACATAAGAAGTATCAATTAATTTTAAAAACAAAAAATAATACGATACAAATAAAAAATACTCATATAATGAAAGGGAAAGGTTACAGAAACTTGGGTCGATCTTGGCTTCTTCCATGTGCCAGTAAAGCTTTCTATCGCCTGTACGCTCTTGGCCTAATCCGAAAGAAAGAGCCCTTGTATCAGTCCAGTCCTAACCATTACTATTTTCCATCACTCTTTTTCTCTCTGTTTTGACATTTCTAATTTTATGGAAGAACCGAAAATGTTCGTAACGTAGTTAATTCCTTAGCTCAAGTGAGAGAAGCTGGATTGAGTAATTACGATCACAAAATAAGCTTTTTTCTGACGGTACGCCTTACCTGCCAGCGCTTTTTTCTAACGGTACGCCGTATCGGCACTTTTTACTCAGTCACTTAAATTAATTATATAATCATATACAGTAGGCCTATATTTGTAGTGAGTACCGGAACCTTTGTTCGTTAAAAAGAAAAAAAAACTCCTCTTTCGTTTAAGTTTCCCCTTGACCACTTCATCGAATCGACATATAAAAGAGCGAAGATAAGAATATTCTTCCTTGCAACCACTCCAACAGTATGTTGATAAGAAGAATAACTAACTCTTTGGCGTACGGAACCCGCAAGTTCACTGCCGCAGAATCAAATTCGTACATATCCTAAGATAAGCCAGTTTGCATCACGAACACAAACCCCTCAATAACCAGTCCCCGTAGGCGGTAACGTCACGGCCTTCGGATAAACAATGGCTAGGTAGGTACGCGCGTTCGAACCACATGGCCGACTATTCTCACAAGTTTCCCAGGGTTACCCTCAGTTTCATCAGGCAAATGGGGGAATGGTACCCTAAGTAAGGACCTGGAAAATACTTTTCGCAACCTCCACCTACCCCATCCTGATCTGAGCCAAAAGGCCATAAATAAATTCAAACCAACCCCTCAAAGAACCCTTCTAAAGAAGTCTCGGTCCTCCCAACGGCCTCTCTCCTTTCGTCTCTTCAACCACAATGAAATATAATGGTCGTTCTGCTTCCCTCCCATTCGAGCAACATGACATGTCCACCTTAGCAGTCGTGAACTTTGAATTGATTTATATACTTTGTGCATCTACGGCTCAGACCGATAGCCGTTGTGATTTCATTATTCTTATGATGTTAGGTAACACGAAAAAAAAAGGCTTATTAACTATAAAACTGATAAGGCAAGAAAGATAAGGCACCAATCAAAAATTACATAACGGTAAAAATTACAGCATTCCAATAGACAATGGTTCAGGATACAAGAGAATGTGAAGTTTTCGTGGCTACGAATCTAATGGCTATTGAAGTGTTCAAGGTCATATATCTTATCGCCTATCATAACAAACTTAATGATTAAAGCAAACTTAACTAGGGCCGTAACTCTTACAATCCTTCGGCCTGAGTCATAGTTACCTAAATAAATTAAAATACTAAAATTCTTACAATGTTTAGAAAAATATTAACTGCATGAATAAACAGCTATTGTGTATAAGTTTCAAACAATCAAAAAAAAACACTGTACAGACACGACAAGACATCACTGCCTTTACCGTAACATCACAGTCGAGTATATTTCATGATTTGTTAGGTTGTTTCAGATACTCCAACTGATAAAATGCACACACTGTTACTTTATAACTAACCTTTTCAAAGTATTTTTAGAACCAGGGATAGCTTCCATTTACATTCTCTTTATAAGCACTCCTGCATTACCAAACTGAATTCCCTTCGGATCCATTTTTGGATATGAGATATTCACATCAACTTACATTTCATCATTAAGATTCTCGTTAGGAAGAAACATCTTATCCGCAATACAATCTTCACGCTCAACAACAAAGCACTAATTTCAAATAGATGACAGCCTTTTCTATTTCACAGTGATCCTTTTGAATATAGTTAAGGAAGTATGTATATATTGTGACAGTTCTGAATAATTAATTCACGCCGATTGAGGTTTTCCAGGATTTCTCTGTTCCACCAGGTGACAAACAGAAAGGTATAACTATGGACAAAAGTTTTGACGCATATCTTTAGAGAAAAATATTTGCCATTTTGCAATAATGTCCCTCTCGCGTGCAACATCCATTTACGAAAATTTAAAATTACAATTAATAAGTTCTGTTGGATTACAAAAATGTCTCTGTGTGAGCTAAAACGAGCGAGCTTCACTACTTAGTGTGTTAGTCTTAAAAATTATTTGTCAACGAGGGGATTTTTTATTATTATTATTACTTTTATCCGTGTTTAGCTACATTTCTCGACAATATTTTCCATATAAATGCGCACATCTAACCAGATCAGAGAGTGTATACAACGTTACAATAAGGTGAGGTTGGGTAAGTGCGACCAACATAATGAAAAGTTGCACTTTGACGTACCATCAAAAAGTATTAACTGGACATATCGAAATCAAAATTGGTACAGATAATTAGAGTATATTTAGCTGTTACGGAGCAAAACCTGAGTTTCATAGAACTATATCTCTATAGGAAAATTTAATGAAATCCGGAAATATACATGATGGTCGCACCTTCCCAGCAAATGTAGTAAAAGCAACCTTGGCCCTTGGAAAGTCAGAATGGTCAGTGGGTCAAGAACGTACAGGTTACACTTTGAGCAGCGAAATGTTTTTTTTACATA